>WWET01002366.1:121167-150674 GCA_011038615.1 Limnodynastes dumerilii
ATATATTGAGGCTCTTATGTCAGCTTCATAACCATAGAAAATATGTCTAATTCATACTACTTCCAGAATAACTTTTAGCGATTCCATCTTTTATCTTTTCTAATGCTTTTTTCCTGAACAGACCATCGTGCATGGAGACATCAGAATAGCTGTAACGAGGCAGACATTCATGTGCTGATTATTTGTTGCAAGTAGCGACTTATAAAAATCTTTATTTCATTTTTTTTTTCCTCTTCCTTGTGGAAAAGAAAAGTACCTCACATGCCCTGAATCTAATCAGAATAAAAGTTGATTTTACTCCTGCCAAGCAAATAGGACGATCATTTTTCACATTCTTACATTTTCCAGGGCAGTTTCAAGTTGGATTATGTTACTGTTGCTTATGAGTTCCTGCAAACTCCCTCAGCCCCTGCCCTGGTTGTAGAAGTAAGGGCCCAAGTGACTTTTGCAGGGGAAATATCGCTTGGGTTTCAGGCAGTGTGCTTTCTGTTGTATGCGCAAGGCACAGTTAATGTCTTGTGTGCTTCTGATTAGTGTATTATGATTTATGGACTGAAGTCCTTGCCCAGTGTCATTTTGCCAACTCTGAAATAATTTTTTGTCAGATCTCCCCTCCCTCCGCGCCCAATTGGGATATTAGAAACTGCTACTGTTTTTGTTGATCTTTTTCTTTGAATAGGCCTAATTCAAATCATAGCAGCATGGGATCGAAATATTATTAATGCCCCGATTCAGACAGTGATATTGAGTGAAATATGGGCCAAGTGTGTGAGATGGATACAGTATAATTTCGTCAAATCGCTTTCAGGTGCTCACTTCTTCTCTCTTGTCAGCTCGTGTCATGCGTGAGCTTAAAAAATTCTTTTTACCCAACTCCCTCCGGTATTCTGGTAGATTTATTTAATTCCAAACGTATCTTAATAAATCCAAGACTCCTGCTCCTGACTTATTTTGTGTCTCTATTTTGTTGGATGTCTAATGTCTTTCTTTTTTTTTTTTTTTTGCATTCGCCTGAATGTGATTTTTTCTGTAGAGGAAGCAGTTCAGATTTACCTGTTTGCAGCGCCAAGTGGTGATGTTATTCCTGCACTTGTTTTTCATTGACTACCAAAGCTCATGTGACCAAATCTATAGACTAGACATAGGCAGTCCCAGCACCCAGCATGCTTTGCAAGTGATCAGCTCTGCCCGTGCTGTTGGTGCATGATAGGAGTGTCTAGTTTAACAACACTTGGTTGCCAAGACTTGCTTTAGACAATATGGCAGCCTTTGTTTCCTGTGCCAGGATGCTACATGGTGGGGAAGGTTGGTACTACCACTAGGCTGGTTTAGTCAGCTGCCTTGGGTGCCGAGCCTTGGGGTGGAGGAGGGGGTAGTGGCATAGAGATATTCAGGGCCTTAATGCTTCAAACGCACAGGGGATCAACTGAGCCGTGACTCCTGCAGTGTTCAGTACTATGCAGGAGCCGCAGCTCAGCTGATCCCCATGCAGAGGCGCTTTCTTGTACTGCTTAGCCAATCAACTGAGGGACATAACATCTGAGCTGCAAAGTAAGCACTGACACAGGGGATCGGCTGAGCCGTGGCTCCTGCATAGTACTGTACAACGCAGGAGCCGTGACTCAAACCCCTGTGTCTTTGTAGCTGTACATTGAGCAATGCTATGGGTGGCTGGGGAAGAGGGGGGTTATGAGCTGAATCTTTTCCTAGGGTCCAGAGACCTTGCACCGCGGCCTTGATGGTGGTGTGGGGCTTAATGAAGCAGTTTGCTGTGGCTCTTTTCCTTAAGCCCTGTCTCTAGCCATTCAACAAGGGGGGAACCAGTGATCAGTGGTCAAAAGGGAAATTTTGTAGGGGGTATGGACAAATATTTAGAAGTGAGGGCCGTGTGCAGACGACCGGACGTATAACGTACGGCGTTTAGCGGTTTTTCCCCTGCTGCGCATGCGTGGTACATTTTTTACGTTATCTACGTATCTTTGAAAGACCGCATTTACGCAATCTATGTAAGGAAAAGATACGTAGATAACGTAAAAAATGTTCTACGCATGTGCGTTTACGCAATCTACATAAGGAAAAGATACGTAAACCGCATTTACGAAATCTACGTAAGGAAAAGATACGTAGATAACGTAGAAAATGTACTAAACATGCGCGTTTACACAATATACGTAAGGAAAAGATACGTAGACCGCATTTACGAAATCTACGTAAGGAAAAGATACGTAGATAACGTAGAAAATGTACGAAACATGCGCAGTAGGAAAAAACACCGGACGTATATGTTATACGTCCGGAGATCTGCACGCGGCCCTGAATGTGATTTCAAAGCTTTATATTTAAAGCGGTAGGATAAGTAGTGCAGCCACTTCCTCCACTGTGCATGACAGATGACAGGGGTGACAGGGGTTTCCTTGCATGATGCTGGTGAAAATATAGACACTGCTTTTCTTCAATGAGACTCAGAACATTTAAGAGGCATGAAGCTTGTTTGAGTGAGGACGTATTGTGGGGTATAGTCAGTGCCGGATGAAACCCTGTGAAGGCTCCTAGGATGTCGAAACCTTTAGGGCCCTCTTGTAAATGATCTCCTGATACAATTTTTTATTTTATCAACCAACCATTTTAATAAACAGTATTTTCTCCATAGAGTCTTTAATGTAAAATTTTCTTTTCTTTGAGTTTAATATTTTCGCTATCTTTTGAAACAATTTAAGAAAGCTGGATTGTAATTTTCTTTCAAGATCAAATCAATATTATTTTGATCTGTTTTCACGGGGCCCCTAAAAGGTGTGGGGCCCGTAGGCCGGTGCCTACTCTGCCTATTTGGTAATCCTGGGTAAAGGTCCATTTTTCCTGCACCTATTGCATAATATGTCCCTGCACAGCCAGGCTGAGTGTGGACACATCCCATCTCCTGGGTGGTTACGCTATATAGGGGTGATCGTTACCAGAGGTAAATATAGCCTCTTTTAATGACTTTCCTCACTGGGAGATGTTTCCCCATGGTCTTCAAAGCAAGATGCTAGACTCGTGAAACGGTAATCACACCAACCACTTCATTTGGTTGTCCTTGGTGTAGTAAGTTTATTCTAATAAAATCAACATAAATGACATTTCTTCCAAGGTAATTCCAACTATCTATTCCTGAAGGTAATCAAGCTAATAGCTAATGTTTAGGTAATAACAAATATGCTGAAACACAATGAATTATTTGCCATCCCTCGTGATGTATCTCCTTGTTCAGTTGCAGCAAGCGGCGGACGTTTCTCAGCTGAGAGGAGCCAGGGTCATTTCAGCTGAAGACCTGCTGTTCCTGATGCGCAGAGATAAGGTACTTTCCTTTATATTAACGCTCTTTCTAAATACTTCTAACACTGTCCATTTTTTCCTAAAGATGCCCTAGTGGTTCCCTATGTTGATAGATCCATTTACTCTAATACCCCTTTCTCATCGCCACCGGTAAAAAACCCAGTGAAATGTCGGGTCCAAAAACAAAGCCGCGTTATAAGTCCACCAAAACCCGGGAAATTCCTGGGTCTGACCCTATCACATCACCCATGCGACAAGGCATGCTGATGCTTCTAGGGCGACAAGCACCAGCATGCCCAAGGATGCCCAAGGGGGGGGGAAGCGACGCCACTCATTTCCTGCAAGTAGGACATCCAGGCGCTAATTACAGCTCTGCTTTCATTGGGTCCTATTTATAAACATGGCCAGCGTGGGAAATCACATTTTAAGTGAGGCCAGATGAGACCGATATGGTTGTCTAGCTGGGACACCATCGTTTTGCATTCTGCTTATCAGGGATGTCCTCCATTTGAACAATTTAGTGAAAACAGAGTAACCTTTAGCCAATCAGGTCATTGTAATGGTCCAAGCAACAGGGAATTAATGTGTTGATATGGTAGGACAATGCAGACTTGACCTGTCTGAGTGCTCGGGTCTGCATGGAGAAGATAGGTGCAGGTGCTGGTGTTATTGTGAGATGAAGAGGGGAACGGAGTGATCCTGAAAGCCACTCAGTGCTAGGAACGTTACGTGCATTGTACACAGCTGTCTACAATCCAGCGTCATACAGGACAATACATGCCACTACTTTATGACGCTGCATAGATTGTTCTATTCCACTGCCATCATTTTCTTCTTGTCGTTATAGAAAAAATTGAAGAGACTGCTGAAATACATGGTGTTCCGAGACTATAAATCCAAAATCCTGAAAGGCATTGAAGACGAGGATTTGGAAGGTAGGTAGACCTCAGAATGCCCCTAACACCAATGACGCCATCCCATGACATCGCATGGAGGCAGCAGAACATACAGATTAGTTTAGGAGATTCCACAAGAGCGAGGAAAGGATTACAACGAGGTTGGCTCCTTATACGACGGATACGTACAATATCCTTGCTATGAGTGTGTGTGATTTCCTTTCAGGGATGTTTTCTGTAACTGGGACTGATTATAAGAGTAATTGATGTCAGTGTTTGTAATTTCAGTGCGGTGACAATGGGCAGAGAGGATACCTCTGAAATGGATTGCACAGGACAGCTGTTAATACATTAGGCTGAGTGAACTCCACAGACAGCGTTGAAACCTAGAGAATGAGCTGTTCCATGTGTGCACGGGGGCTGGGGCCAGCAGGAGGATTCGAGGACTGTAATCATTTATTTTAGGATCCTCATATTATGCAATTTACAGTAGCTGCCATTATAATAAGACTAGCATGTCCTACTGTGTGCAGATAGGACGCTCACCCGAGACTCACACCCAGCAGGCGCTGTCAGACTGGAAAACACAGACAATGAATCAGGTGAGATTATTACAGGGAACGCTTACAGAATAAAAGACATAAATCCCTATAAAGGAAGCGATTGGTGTGGAGTGAGTAACACACACACACACACACACGCGGCCGGCCTTAGCAGGGGAGAGGCCCAGAGCTGAGCCTCCTCGGGTCCGCTCTCATCTAGCGCATGTAAAGGCTGATCGCGGCTCTGTGCATAATGGCACCTGAACTGCACATGCCCCCATTGCCTGTAAATGATTTTTTGTTTATAAACCAATAATCATCTGCAGCAGCTGGTTAGTGGTCAACTAATACCCCCAGGATTTTCAACCCATTATTTCAGGGGGATCAGCTGTAAAAAAAAAAAAAAAATCCCTTAGAACAATGTAAAGGGCTGCTTGTGCCTCCGGGAGAGAGTTTTGTTTACTGTTGCCATAGATTCCTCCAATCAGGTTGTTAGATGAGACCTGTGTTGAAAATCCAAGGTTGGCATCTTTCACATCACCACTTGCCGGAGTCGGACATGGGAAAAATCCTTCTCCTTTCCTGTGTCTAAATCCCGGGTCAATAGACCTGGGAGCAGGACCCCGGTACCTTTCACATCACCGCCAGTCCCGGTTTTTGTGATGATGAGAAAAGGGTATTAAACCGACAACCGACAGAGAAGCAGCTGTTTGCTTCAGGATATTAATAGGGGTCAAGATCCTTTGACCACTGTTTTTGTCATAGCTTATGCCATGAAATGCTAATATCAGCAGACTCCCACATCATGAAATGTGTGTTTACCTGCTTACACTCAGATGATTAGTGACGTGTTCTGCGGAAAGAAATATCTTTTATGATAGAGGCGATTGACATCAGAAAGGCTGCCTATTATTACATGGCATTTTACTACCTAGCTCCCAGTAGTGGGAGGCGACATCAGCCTCTCATCGCAGGCCCCAGAGAACAACACTGACTGCTCTATACTAGTTCATACCCTGATTATTGCATGGCCTTTTACATTAGACTGTCCATTGTAATACAGCTGGTCATTATTACATTGCTGAGTTTACTGGCCTTTATTACATGGAGAATACCATTTTACTGTGCATTGCTACATGGCCTATTACATTTTACTGGGTGTTACGATAGAGCAAATTGCATTTTACTGGGTGTTATTATAGGATGAATTATTGCCTCTTAAATTTCTGTCACCCATACAATAATAATGAAATATGAATAGTAATAAATGCTTTGTTGTACATGAATGAACCTCTGAACATGTGCATCTGTCTCTATCTTGTAATAGTAGGACATTTATTTAGTCTACGGTGCGCTCTCTGCACAATACAAGCGTTGAATGTCATGAGCGGGCTAAGTGCGTTTTAATAACATCTTCACCTTTGCCGGGCCTGCGATTATATGGCAGATTTGATGAGAAACATCAGTAGCTTGCTCCTTCTTGCAGTGTTCTCTTTTCCATCTTTCGGTCTGCGCGGAGATTTAAAGCACCTGAAATAATAACGTTCAGGAAAGAGAAGCGTATTTTTGGAAGACGTTATGCAGTAATTAACATAACTTAAAAGGTTTTTAAATATACTGTATGTTATTCGCACCGTTTTGACTATCTTGAAAGGAATGTTCTCATTTTAGATTTTAGTCTTTCTATATTTCAATTTAAAAAGTTCCTGTATCGCCGTTTATGTTTCATTGCTATTTCTGATTATATTTTTAACGTAGAAAGTTGGAAATCAAACCATTGTTTGTACTTATATAGTATTTACTTAATAATAATAATATAATTATTAGTAGTAGTAATAATAAATAATTATAAATAATAGTTATTGATAATACTACTAATAATATTAAAATAATAATAATAAACAATGAAGCAGAGGTTCTCAATCTGTTTTTGGTGTGTACCATTACCAAATATGGAATCAGGTCAAGTACCGCTGACCAATCACAATCTATCCTCATAACCCTCTCCTTAATTCTTTCTTCCCCTCGTTATGGTCCAGCTATTAGCACATCACATCCTTAGTTCTTTTCCGTGTTTTATTAGAGCTATATGCCCTCCCTCTGGTTTCCATATTTTGTGACATTGTTCCGGATCCAGGTTAAATAACATTAGGGGATTTATGCAAGCCACGTGCCAGATCCCCTAGCGTATGGGGCACAATTTTGTGCGCAAGGAGATCTGTATGGGGTGGCGTGTCTTTACATCCCTTAAGGGGGGTGGGGAATGGCATGCTGAGGGGGTAGAGAGGGCGGCAGTAGGCACTTATGCACACTTCTGCGTTCGGATGGACGCAGATCGCTGCAGAGAACTGAAGGTAGGGTTATGGACACGTTAGTTGTCCAAAGTCTGCATGTGAGAGGGGAGACTATCCTCACTTCCCATATTTTAGTAAATCTACCCTCTCACCATCTGGTATCACTTGAGGTTACTTCTGAATGCTATAGCTCCCGGTCATGTGTACCACCAGACAGTGGTTTGCGTACCACTAGTGCTACATGTACCACTGGTTGAGAACCCCTCATTTAGAGAAATGAAATAGAAGCTACTAAAGAAGAGAGGTTACCTTCCTTAGCCCCACCCACTTCCCCAGAGAATTGGGACGGGCCTGAAGGCAGGCTTTGCTTGTATGTATGTGCTCATTGCCCCATGTTGTTGCAAGATTCCATGACCCTCTTAGGCATTCACTGTAAGGTATTCCAGAGCGGAAGTCAAGAGTATAAGGGCAGAAAGGGAAAGATTGCATTGAAAGTGGATAGTCCTCCAAATGGCCTAACATTGTAGATTATGAGCATATTTTTTATTTTATTTTTTTATTTAATTGATAGGAAAGTTTATTGAACTGTAACAAATCATTTTTTTCTGTAAAGTCTTTGAATATTTCTGTTGAGCAGTATAACCTCCTAGGACTTCATGGAATTGAATGTAAGCATGGAAGTTCCAAAATTCAGCCAAGGTTTAATTTCAGATTGTACCCATCAAATAGTTTCATTCTTATTGTTCCATTGAGGCTGTCTCAGTGTAGGATGTTAAATTCTACAAAGGAGTCCTAACGGGGTGATTCTGTCTTCAGGTGGGAATGCTGTATAAGACCCAGATCATCGTGTATTTCCAAAAACAAGACTGTAGATGGTGGTTATAGGAGCTTTTGGGGGAAAATGCTTTATGTCAATGAAATGTGGAGATAGAGCCAATGGAGGTATCTAATGCACTGTCTGTATTGATTTTGTGTACAGAGAAATTGGCTTTTACCAATGCAAACAAACGACAGAAACTAGCCCAAGACTTCCTGAACTCCATTGACCAAACCGGAGAGCTCATTGCCTTACTGGAAGATGATGAGATTGATGAAGTTAAACAGGAGCGGATGGAGGTATTGCATTCATTCATTCTTTCATACATTCATTCATACATTCAATCAATCAATCAATCATTCATTTGTCATTTAGCTCCACTTACAGAAAACTGTACTTAACTAGTAGATGATGCAAATAGTTAAGGTTTCTTTAGGTCCTTGTTCCTTAGCATGTGTGATAACCCAATGTGCTCCAGATGATCTCACACAGTCCATTGATTGGAATTGGCTTCATTCTCAGATTAATTAGTGTTTCCCTTTTCAGTATATGAAAAACATCATTGTTATTGTTAGTATTATTATTATTGTTGTTGTTGTTGTTTATGACCTCCCCATTGATAGCCAGCCTCCCCTTCCCCCATCTTTCTGACTTTCTTTCTTTTTCTCCCACCCCCTTTCCCTTATAAAATGTTTGTTGTTCTAAAAACTGCAGAAGTTGCAATGTAGTTTGGATAATTTTCTATTGCTGTGGAAAGGGAAAAGTGGAGATGTTGTCCATGGCAACCAGATCAGATTCTAGCTCTCACTTTCCTATTACATACTAGAAAATGTCAGATAGAATCTGATTGGTTGCTATGGGCAACATCTCCACATTTCCTTTCCCTCAGCTTTTACTGCATAAGGCATAGCTGATAAGAGACAATGCATGCTGGGACTCGCAGTTTCTCAGCACCTGGAGAGCCATTGATTGGCCAGGCCTGCTCCAGAGCTAGACTGCGAGTCACATGACTAAGAGTAGAGGGGGCATTCTATGTGCATACCTGAGAAGACAGCACTGCTTAGCAGCAAGTCCACTTCCCGCGGTGAAGCCGATGCATGAGTTCATGCAGTTCTGCTGCTTCCATCTCTACAATCTATTTTCAGTACAGAAGAATGGCCATAAATGTTTTACAGCTCGGGAATATGTTTTACTCATTAACCATAACCTTTCATTTACGTATCAGTTACCCCGAAAGTGTGCGGTAATCTTGGTTTTGGACGAATGAAAATACTTTTATGTTTCGCTGTGCCCAGGGCCAGAGACCGTGGCACGGTGTCCAGGAGGGATGATAAACACATACTTCTGACGTCAGTATGGCTTATGTGTTTGTTGTGGCGTGGTTTCACTTACAAAGCACTGTACGAAAGCCATGGATAATAATTTCATACAATCACCAGATAGTTCAGTACTGGTTTCATGCCACCTAAAGGCTTGTAAAAGGCTCTAATGTGCACGTAACAATATCTTATTATATCTTCATATAGACAGTGGGTGGCTGGGGCAACTCTCTGCTGCTGGGTCACCCATGTCCTATTTTTTAACAGCACTGTCCTTTTTCTCAAATATATGTATATTTTTTATCATGTTTATCCTGTAGCCTTAATTCACTTTAGTTCCCTTTAGGGTGTTAACTTTGTGGAGCGGCCTCTCTAGCGGTTTGTCAACAGCTAAATACATTGGGTTGATTCTTACAAACTCCACATGTCTGGAGACAATATATATATATGTTCACATTATTAAATTAACACTCCATCTGTTTTATCCAATGCACAACAAAACTCTGCTGCTTTTGTCCTTTTGCACAACTAATATTTCACCTGTTTTATCCAGTACATAACTAATACTGCCCCTGGTGTATCCAGTGCACAACTAATACTGCCCCTTGTGTATCCAGGGCACAACTAATACTGCCCCTGGTGTATCCAGTGCACAACTAAAACCGCCCCTGGTGTATCCAGTGCACAACTAATACAGCCCCTAGTGTATCCAGGGCACAACTAATACTGCCCCTGGTGTATCCTAGTGTATCCAGGGCACAACTAATACTGCCCCTGGTGTATCCATGGCACAACTAATACTGCCCCTGGTGTATCCAGGGCACAACTAATACTGCCCCTGGTGTATCCAGGGCACAACTTATACTGCCCCTGGTGTATCCAGTGCACAACTAATACTTCCCTGGTTTATCCAGTGCACAACTAATACTTCACCTGGTTTATTCAGTGCACAACTAATACTTCACCTGGTTTATCCAGTGCATAACTAATACTTCACCTGGTTTATCCAGTGCATAACTAATACTTTCATGGTTTATCCAATGTACAACTAATACTTCACCTGGTTTATCCAGTGCACAACTAATACTTCCCTGGTTTATTCAGTGCACAACTTATACTTTGCCTGGTTTATCCAGTGCCCAACTAATTCTTCATCTGTTGTTTCCAGTGCACCATTAACACTTCCTCTTTTATCCATTGCACAAGTAATACTTCACTTGTTTTATCCATTGCACAAGTAATACTTCACTTGTTTTATCCAGTTCACAAGTAATTCTTCACTTGTTTTATCCAGTGTACAGCTAGTACTTCTCCTGTTTTTTCTAGTGAACAACCAATACTTTACCTGTTCCTAGTGCACAGCTAACACTTCATGTTTTGTCGAGTTTAGAAAAAACAACTGTTGAAGTGTTAGCTGTGAACTGGGTAAAACAAGTGAATTAGTTGTGCACTGTATAAAACAGGTGAAATATTAGTAGTGCACTAGATTAATCAGATTAAATATTTATTTACAGAATCAAACACAAAATCCATTCCTTAATCTAGAAAGCCATCAACAAGACTGAACCCGCATGCATATCCTCTCTCCTCATCTTAACATGTATCCCTGCTTGCTCTCTCAGATATTCATGGGACATACAGCCATCCTCAATACTAAACAAATGCTCTGATTCCCAGTTACAGGACTTCTCTTAGGCTGCACTCACTCTGTGGACTAACCATTCTCACCCATTAAGACTATCCTCTACTCTTTTAACTTTCAAGCACTCCCTAAAATCTCACCTCTTCAGACAAAATTACCAAATTCCTCAACCGTCTTCTACCCTATTTACAGCCACTCTGCTATCCTATTCCCCTGTCTATTACGTGATTTACACAAATTGGACATTTTCTCTTTCCATAATAAAATTCCCCTCTAGTCCTGCTACTAACACTGCTGTGTGACTGGATCATACAGAGCATTGAGCATTTATACCCATACAAGCTGGCTGCTCCATGGTGTTATATATAGCAATTGCCCTGATGTATCAATTCTCAATGTCTTATAGACTGTAAGCTTGCGGGCAGGGTCCTCTTATCCACCCAGTCTGTCTGTTATAATGATTGTTAAAATTGCAAAGCGTTTTCATCTGGTGGTTCTATATAAAAGCCCAATCAATCAATCAATCAATCAATCAATCAATCATCCATCTCCATAAGTTGTTCAGACTTATCCAAAGGCAGTCTGCCTAATAAAGTTGCACTTATACATCTTGTTTACATATGTAAATTATTCAGTTACTGTTTGTGATGTTTTGGTTTTTTTTAATCTCTTCTTTAGTGAAGATTTTGGTAAACCGGCCAATAAAAAGGTTAATGTTATGAAATATAATGGGTTAATAAAATAAAAACACACAGCGTCTCTTCGACATCTCCATATGCCCAGAAGCTCTAGTTAAAGTTGCTGATGTACGTAATTATGGTACAGCTGTGGTGATTGGCTGGATACCTTTCACATTGTATTCCATCCTCAGCCCTGGCTCACACTGTTGTATGCACTTTTATATGTTTTATTACCTTAGCAGCTAATCCTTTAAGTGATTTCCACTGTACTTCCAACACTTGGATGTTGCATTAGTATAAATCTGCTAAATGTGTCGTTTTTAGTGCTTTCATACTTCATACAATGGCTCATTTAGGAGCTAGCAAAATTCTTACTCTTTAATTAAACCAGGATATAGTTTATATTTTTGTTGCCAATCCCAATTCCGTTCAAGTATTTTTGCTACCTTCTTGGCTATAGTTGATAAATTTGTATAAAATTCAACGCTAGGATTATTTCCAAAACCACAGCAAAGCAAAACTTTCTATTTACTTACTATTGTGTAACAGCATAAGCAATACCATCATTTTCTCCTATAGTCACCCTAAGGCCAAGAGCTAATGGAACAGACAGGAGGACTAATGTGGGGACATCTAGGTAATGGGTGGGGTTGGCCGGTACAATGGTCTGTTTTGCAACAGACCATCATGGGGTATTTGAATAGCGACTGTCGGCAATGGCACTGTGACATCTTCTTTCAGAACCGTCCCCTAAGGCCGCGTTCCGGGCCTTAAAATTTCTAGTGGCGGTCCTGCATATTATGGCCACATTTGCACATGGTGCATGCATGTGAATCCATGCTAATCGATGGAAACATATTACAACCCATCCAGATTTAAGAACATTGGGCCAGATTCAGAGTCCGCTGCGGTTAGAGTCTCGGCGGCAGCGGCACTGGAGTTCTGATGCCAGACATGGTGGGAGTCGCTGCTGCGAAATGGGTCTTTTAGAAGTAGAGACAGCCGAAAGCTAATTGTCATCTTTCTTTATTTAGAAAAGGCCGCCATTATAGAAAAAAAAAAATAGGATGGGTAAGTATGTCGATCGCTGCACTTACCAATTCATTTTTTGGAAACGCCATCACAGACCCACCGCACTGACCAGAGAGATAAGTAACACTCTCTGTGGAGTTTTATGGTTAGGCAGCGGGCAAGGAAGGGTTAAGATTAGGGTAATGAAAGGGGAGGGTTAGGCAGCAGCCAAGGGAGGGTTAAGGTAATGAAAGGGGAGGGTTAAACTTAGGCAGCAGAAAAGGGAGGGTTAAGGTTAGGGTAATGAAAGTGGAAGTTTAGAGTTCGGAACTGACTGGCTTTCGAAAAAGGGCCATCTGCAGCGGCGTCCCACACTCGCCAGACTGACGTGCACGCATGGAACCTCCGCCACCAGGACCCTACTTTAAAATTTCCATGGGGGTGGTGGGTTAACTAAGCTTGTATGTAGGGCTTATCCAAGTCCTTACTGTACAATCAACGTACTTCCTAGCTCCCACAATGCCTTCTTGATGTACGCCCTTTCCCACATCACCAGCAAAATGGAAACCTGGGTCCCGAAGATCCAGATCCAGATCCATACTGATAGTCTGCTTCATGTGTTGTAGTGTGCAGAAAAAGTCCACATTCCATCAGTCTGGATCCTGCCTTTGGCTTGTCCCAAAGAGGCTAAATCCCCAAGTGGATGTTCCCTCCTAGTCATGTTAATGTATAGGCATTCTCTCTCTGTGCCCATCCATACTTAAGTTCACCTTGGCTGTCGGAAATCTGCCTGAGCACAGGATGTATTCAAATCATTTGCTTTGCGACCGAGTCACATCAGAATTGGAGGTTTGGATCCGGCACTATGCTTTGATTTTGTTATTTTGCTGACAGCTTCTAAAAACCCACAAAAGCTATAAAAAAATAAAAATAAAATAATAAAAAGTGTATCCATACCCTGTCTCCTCATCCCAGACATTTGATACCGGAGCAGCACATATAATGGTCTCTTAAGTTGTGTTCCTTAATCTCTTAGGCTGCGTTATTAGCAGTAAATGTGATTGCTACATATGAGTGTAACCGTCTTCTCATGACGATCTGTATTGATGGAGAGTGTGGTAGTGCACTAATGCTTTTGTTAAAACAATTCACAGATGAATGGATTTCCATTGCAAGGCCTGGTGGCTCACTGCATCCTTTTTATTTTATTTTATTTTTTTACTTAATTTTTAGATTTTATGTTTTTTAGCATCCTCTGCCAGCTCCTAAATATGCTTGATTGAGCATATTCTGGTTATGATCCAGCACTGTACAGCAATCAATGCAGCAGCACATTGTACTCCAGACATATTATAGTAAATAGTGGATGTACACCCTTAGGGACAGCTTTTTTCCTTCACGGAGTTCAGAAATTCCATACATTTAGGTTTTATGCTATTAGGCGAAATAATCCATAATGTGTCATTAGCAATATAAATCAAACAAAACTCTTTGGATTTGCTGAAATGGTCTTAAATCTAACTTCTGTGTCATATAAAATATAAGCAGGCCGCGGAGGATCTCGAAGGGGGAAAACGTCTCATTATTTCAGGTCTTGTATTTCATTCGGAGATTTATAAACTGTGAAAGATTGCTATATAGAAACAAAAAGACGTTTGTGCTTTTAGAACTTTGTAATATATTGTTCAGTGTTGCATGAAAGTTCTCTGTGAAACCCTTGGAAAATGCTTATGGAGATGGCTTTGGTTCTGCAACAAACTGTCACCCGTGCTGGAGAAGCCCTGGCTGTAACTCCTGCTACAGTATTTTGTACTCTGTATAAGATGTAAAATTGTGATGCATGGAAATATGTTAGGACATAGGACCTGATCTAGATTTAGGCGCTAAGGACTGGATCCAGACTTGCAAACGTCACCCGACTTACGCATGCAATGTGGGGCGCATGTAACTCCTATCGTATGGAACTTTGTTCTGTACGATAGGAATTGCGGGAAAAGGGGCTGTGCTTCCCCTCCACCCGCCCACTAACTTCGTTCTGTACTATGCAGGTCCAACCCTTCATTTATGCCTGTCGTATTCTCGCTATATAGACAGGGATAGGAATTTAAATGAAAAGTTGGGAAGGGGAAGGCCAGGTACTCACCTACAGGAGGTGCCTTGACGCTGGGCAGGTGAACTTAACCCAATATAGCTATATAGTGAACTGCGTGTGGGTCCCCTATTTTGATAGGGCTGTCATCTCCCAGCCACATTCCAACTGGCTGGGATATTGATTGCTTATGCCTCGATGAGGCATAGCAGTCGATCCCTAGAGCACCAAACACGGTGCTCCGAAAGGTAAGTGTAAACTAGGTAAACTAACCCCAACCCTTCCCCTAATTCTGACCCTAACCCTCTCCTTCCATTACCCTAACCCAGGGATAGGCAAACTTCGGCTCTCTAGGACGCACTGATCTGCATCCATAAGGACATAGATCAATGCGTAACAGTTAAGGTAGGGTTACGTGTCCAGAGCTACTACCGATAGAGGTAATGGGGACATGCGCTCCCTCTACCTTGCCTAATTTTCAGACCCCAGCACATATGTAAAGCGTGCAGGAGTCCGAATATGGCCCAAGTTATTAATTTGTAACATCTGTAAAGTTAATGTAATGCAGATTACTTGTAGAAATCTTCAGAAATGTAATAATATATATGTAATATTAACATGATAGGCAACTGTAGGCATTTTGACTGTCGACATAACAACTGGCAAGTGTGCAGCCATGCACTTCACCTTCCATATACAATGGCCCTGATTCTTCGTTAATAACGCACCTCTATATAGCCACAGGCTGTGTGTACGTATCTTAGCTATTTTAAGTGCATTACGCACGCGTGATCCAGATGTTAGTCACAGAAACCGTTGAACTAATGAGATCCATAAGGAAGGGCAGTGCCAGTTCTCTGTAAGTTGGAGAGGGGGGGTATTTATATAGGGCAGTATTATTTACTGATTTTTATATAGCGCTGAAAGATTACGGAGAGCTTTACCATTTTAACAGTCCGTATCAACAAGACTGGGTAATAACAGACAGACTGGGTGGGTAGGAGGGCCCTGCTCACAAGCTTACACTCTATAGGACAGTGGGTTTGATACATAAGGGCAAGTGCTATATATCACACAATGCAACCAGCCAGGGTGTATGGTCAGTGCTCTCTGGGATCTAGCCACACAGCAGTGTTAGTGACAGAGATGAGGGGATGTTAGAATAGAAAGAGGGATTGTGCAGGTTTGTGGTAATAATGTAATAGAAAGTTTTTTCTCATCAAGTTTGCTTTAAAGGCCATAATAACTATTTATGAAGCTATAGCATACATGTCCCTACATAAATGGGAAATTATCCACTGTGGGGTGCAGTTCCCAGTCCGAGCGGCTGTATTTCGAACATGATAGAGACGCTAACAGAATGGCGCTGTACCATTGTTTGAACAGCCCTGAAAATAGATAATTGCTATTGGGAATGTAAAGAAACCTTGTTCCCAATAGTGAGAGACTGCAGCAAAATTTACAGTTATGGCTTAAGGAGAAAGTTAGGGTTAGAATGCGGGGCATGGAGGGTTAGGCTGCAGAGCAAGGACATAGAAACATAGAAAGTGACGGCAGATAAGAGCCACATGGCCCATCCAGTCTGCCCAGTTGTTTATTTAAAACTATACTGACCCTAGACCCTATTTACTCTCAATTTAGTTTGAGATTTAGGATATCCTTATATTTATCCCAAGCATGTTTACACTGTTCTACTGTGTTACCCTCTACCACTTCAGATGGGAGATTATTCCACTTATCTATCACCCTTTCACTGAAGTCATTTTTCCACACATTTCCTCTGAATCTACCACTCTCCAGTCTATATTCATGCCCTTGTGTTATATTACACCTCTTCCTCTTGTCACAGTCTTGGTAGAATCTGAATTAGTCACAGGTTCTGAGGTGTGTGTAGGACAGCGGATGTTGTAGAGGAAGCTGGGAGGCCGGAGATTATGCTTGCGCATAAGAACAAGGCTGGAGTAGATTTGCACAGGCAGGCTGGACTGGATTACTCCAGAGACTGTACTGGACAGCGGACTGCTGGAGAGCAGACAGTCTGGTAACAGAGGTGCAGGTAATGCTGGAAGCAGTAGTGCGGATAATGCTGGAGGCTGTAGTGCTGGAGGCTGTAGTGCTGGAGGCTGTAGTGCTGGAGGCAGTAGTGCGGGTAATGCTGGAGGCAGTAGTGCAGTGGATGCAAGGCAAACAGAACTGGATGCAAGGCAGGTTGGAACCAGGCACCTTGATTAACCAAGTTGTTCTGGCACTGAGGGATCAGTGCACAGGGTTTATATAGCCCACCCAGTGCACAGATTGGCTGGATGGATCATGTGTGCTGCAGAGGAGTATCTGAGTGGCTTCTGGGAATCACCTGACTGGAGGCAAGATGGCGACTTCCATGCACCAGAGGATAGTGGTACAGATGCCCAATTCCCAGACATTATGCTGCAATGGACACTGTACAGGAGGCTGCCACTATTGGAATTGGCACCTCTAGAGGGCTGGAGAGCCGGCATGATGTGGGAGAGCCGCTGAAAGACAGCTCCTGGTCCAGTAAGTACGGCGGCGTCTGCCGCCAGACGTGACACCTCTGATAAATGCCACTTTCCTCTAGCCGGTCACAACCATTGATATATGTAAAAGTTGCTATCATATCCCCCTCTCCTTTCTCTGCTCCAAGCTATACATGTTTAGTTCCTCTAGCCTTTCTTGGTATGATCTGTGACACAGGCCATGGGCCATTTTAGTTGCTTTTCTTTGCACAGTCTCTAATGTATTTATGACTTTCTGGAGATATGGCCTCCAGAACTGAACACAGTATTCTAGGTGAGGTTGTACCAACAATCTATAAAGGAGCATCAGGGACCATTACTGTTAGGCTGCTGTTGGTTTAGGGCTGAAGAAGTGTTAGGCTGTGGGAAAAGGTTAGAGTAGGGATAGGTTAAAACACTTATCTTTCGGTTAATTACTCTTCATGACTCCAGAAGTCCTAGCACAGCTATAATTTCCGACAGTCTGGATTCAGGTTTAGGAGGATGGTCTTTCGAAGACCATTGTACCACAGAACCACACTCATCCTCTATACACTGTGTTTTTCCTACATAGCTTAAATCTAGAAATCGCAATTATTTTGGATTTAGCGGCCCTTCATATGGATTATGAATCCCAATGATTGTGTTCCCCTTTTCATTCCACATGTGTAAAATAATTGCATGTTACGTCTCTGCTCTGTAAGCGATGCCTGTTATTAGGATCGTCAATTTTCCATGACTAACCTTCTAGTGTGACTAAGCAGGGATTTTCCCCAGAATTTGCCATGGACATTATTCCAAGCAGTTGGCAAATGGCTGAAACGTCAGCCTGTCTTGGTGGTCAGGGAGGCAGAGCTGTAAAACAGATGCATGGAAATTAATGAGCACGTCTGGCAGAATGAGTGGCCTTGATGCAGAATCAATCATCCTTCCTCTGGAGCCGCTGGTACCGTTTGAATAAAGCCTATTTTTCAGCCTCGAAGGCACAGCCCTTCGAAAAGTTACAACTTGGATACATTTCTGAATGCTCTATCTGCTTTTTCTACATACTTGACAATAATATAGTTTTACCGTTGTGCCAAGTATGTCGAATGATCGATTTCTATCTCATTTGCCAGCATAAACTTTGTTTTTCTTTTCTCCGCATAATGGGCTGTTTAAGGTTTTACAAGCGTTTGAAATTTATTTGCCTTTTAATAAGGACACGGCGTTATTTGCATTTTTTATTAGGAAGCAGGGTAAACGAGATGCACCTCTGTCTTTTCCAAGAAACATATCCAGCTCAAGGTGCAGTGTGTTTGCGTCTAATACAGCATGTAGATTTTTTACCACGCGTTTCACATACCAGTTTCCAAGTCCGTGAATTATTAGTTTTAAAAATTGCACCTTCCTTCACATGAGCCAATATAGGTCTATTAAATCAAATGATTGTCGAGTGACCTTGGGATGGAGAGGGCATAAAGTGCTACTGAGGACTGTTTACAAACTTCTACACGCATTTGGTACACACAGAGTTCTGTAACTCCGTATGTAAGAGGGAAGTGAACTCCCATGTCACTGCGCTCTCACGTACAGAGATTTGGTAAAATGTGCGCCCATAAACCTACCTTAACTCTTCCGTGCGGAGATGTTTATGTATTCGAACCAATTTTATACTTCAATCACAATACAAAACCGGAGCATTGTGTAGGTTTAAAATGAGTGTGTTCTCTTCCAGCCTTTTCCAAAGTGCCTGGGAAATCAATTGCTTATGGCTCGCCGAGGCAAAGCAGTTGATCCTAACCCTAACCCCCCTCCCCTTACATTACCTAACTCTAACCTTCCCTTTCCCATAGCCTGACCATAAGTTTTCTTCCCTGCAGCCTAACCCTAAGACTCTCCTCCCCACAGCCTAACCCTAACTTTCCTTCCCCGCAGCCTAATCCTAAGACTCCACTCCCTGCACCCTAACCCTAAGACTCCCCTCCCTGCAGCCTAACCCTAAGACTCCCCTCCCCACACCCTAACCCTAAGACTCCCCTCCCCACAGCCTAACCCTAACTTTCCTTCCCCGCAGCCTAATCCTAAGACTCCCCTCCCCGCAGCCTAACCCTAAGACTCCCCCCCCCCCCCCCCCTAAGACTCCCCTCCCCACAGCCTAACCCTAACTTTCCTTCCCCGCAGCCTAACCCTAAGACTCCCCTCCCCACAGCCTAACCCTAACTTTCCTTCCCCGCAGCCTAATTATAAGACTCCCCTCCCTGCAGCCTGACCCTAAGACTCCCGTCCCCGCATCCTAACCCTAAGACTCCCCTCCCCTCAGCCTAACCCTAACTTTCCTTCCCCGCAGCCTAACCCTAAGACTCCCCTCCCCACAGCCTAACCCTAACTTTCCTTCCCCGCAGCCTAATTATAAGACTCCCCTCCCTGCAGCCTGACCCTAAGACTCCCGTCCCCGCATCCTAACCCTAAGACTCCCCTCCCCTCAGCCTAACCCTAACTTTCCTTCCCCGCAGCCTAATCCTAAGACTCCCCTCCCTGCAGCCTGACCCTAATACTCCCCTCCCCACACCCTAAGACTCCCCTCCCCACAGCCTAACCCTAACTTTCCTTCCCCGCAGCCTAATTATAAGACTCCCCTCCCTGCAGCCTGACCCTAAGACTCCCGTCCCCGCATCCTAACCCTAAGACTCCCCTCCCCTCAGCCTAACCCTAACTTTCCTTCCCCGCAGCCGAATCCTAAGACTCCCCTCCCTGCAGCCTGACCTTAATACTCCCTATAGACTTCTAAAGTCATAAAAAATAAAACTTCTAAATAATGCTATTTTTGAAAATGATCTTTCGGCTGTGACTATTTCTAAAATAGCATTTTCGTACCAGCGAATATATCATAACGACAGTATTTTTTAATGTGAAAGACCGCATTTACGTAATCTACGTAAGAAAAAGATACGTCGATTACGTTAAAAAATTACTATGCATGCGCAGTAGTAAAAATCGCTAAACACTGGACGTATATGTTATACGTCCGGTACTCTGAACACGGGCCTATGCGCCATAATTACATAAGGTTCCTTTCCATACCATTACATGCACCTCTGGATCCCTTGCAGGCCGCCCATGTTTGTGCGCACGTGTTACGGCACGCCACGAACCTCTGGATCAGCCCCAGTGTTCAACGTGTAAATAGGCCCAAGGGTCTGTTATTTAATACATAGATTTACACGTGCAGCTCATACAACAACTTTCCATGTAGAAGCCACAATGTGTTCATGTATTAGGCATCTCATGGTCTGTCACACAATGGAGCGGGCTGCCTGCTTTGTGAGTATAATTAGTGGTGTTTAGTCTGTGGCTTTATTATTGGCTAAAGCTTCCCTGATGTTTTTGTGATTTTTAGTTAAACAATTCCTTGTTTACTGCGCTTTACATGGGAGGAAATCAGCAAGGTTGTGCTCCGTTCCTTAATCTATCCTTGTTTGTTTCTATAAATGGTTATTAATCACGTGGGATTTCTCGTGGTGGGGTGTCATAAGGAGATAATTAATGCTGATGCTGTCACTTACTCCACATCCCATGATCCTTCTGGGGTAATATTAAAGAAAGGTGTATAAAAAAAAAAGCAAGTTTGTAACCTAGACCTTATGCATTGCTATTAAGACATAACCCACTTGATAATGCGTCATTTCTATTGGAAATAAATATTATAAAATATTTTATAGCATACAGGGAAGAGCCGTGTATTTGCATATAGCACAGATTACATTGCAATATAGAGATCATGTTAAACACACACTGAATTCTAACTGTGGGCCCTATCCAGAGATCCGTTTTTTTTTTAAAGGTACCCTATCATACGCACGGCCAGAGCAAGGGAACACCCACCAACAACCCCGACACTCCCCTCTCCCGGACGTGCTGTCGGTGACTTAAGAGTTCATAGAGTGCTCTGTTTTATACGTGCGTATATGTGCTCCATCCATGCAATTCTTGATAACTGCGCCTCTATGCGTTCGTTTGAATGACTTCCCCCACCCACTTTTATGTAAATGTTTCCGTATGTCCCCACGTGCGATTCACATGTACATGTTAGGCATTTCCATGCGTATAGTCAACGTAAACTACATATATAAAGTTACTACACATGCGCAGTTAATCTGATCCTCAAAATACGCACAGAACTTCCCTCTGAATACGGCCCTGTATTTCTTATATTCGTGATGCGGTTGCCGGTCCGGCCGGCCCTACTCCGACAATGATACAGTCTGCAGCTGAATGGCAGCCGTATCATTGTCCAAAACCTTGCTAAATGGAAAATTGCTATTGGGAACTGGTATCTATTTCAATCCCAATAGCAACAGGTTGCAGCGGGTATAAGGGTTAGGGCTCATGAAGAGGAAGGTTAGGGTTAGACTCTGGGAATGGAGGGTTATGGATCAGGGACCATATTCACACCTAAGAAGCAGAAGTTTCTTAAGTGTGGATAGTATGTCATGTACGCCATCTATGCACCAGTTGGGTACCTGGATTTCCTCTGTGTGGTCTTTAAAGACTGCACAGAGTAGTTTAAGTAGAAAGGCAGCGTAATGCCACCTCGGGGAGTGCTTAGGTAGAAGTGGGAAAGAGGAAGAGGCAATGGGCTGAATCCAGACCTACGGGCGCCTTACATGCACCTGAGGTCATTATGGCCGGCATCATAGCGGGGAGTACACTTACGTGTCCAGATTCCTACCTTAACATTTACAACCTTGTCGCAATGGGGCTTCCCCCCACCCCAAGCCCTAATTTAAATGCCCATCTCCACCTATATGGCGGAGATACGACAAACGTTATAAGGGGGGGCAGCACCTTTTACGTAACGTAATGTACGTTACGTACTCCGGGCACTACTCCAGTATAAGAAGGTTGTGTGCAACTTCTTGATGGGAATTACGCAATTTCCATGCATAATTCAGGATCTGGGCCAATGTCCATGCGGAGTTTCTTCATAAGTGCCATAAGGTACCTAAAATTCGGGGGGGGAGGGGTTTAGGGACAGGATGGCTGAGTTAGGTGTGGTTAGGAAAGGGATAAGGTGAGGATTAGGTTGCGGGAATCAGAGGGTTGGGGTTAGGAAAGGGGTAAGGTGAGGGTTAGGTTGCGGGAATCAGAGGGTTGGGGTTAGGTAAGGGATAAGGTGAGGGTTGGGGTTGGGAAAGGGTTAAGCTGAGGGTTAGGTTGCGGGAATCAGAGGGTTGCGGCTAGGAAAGGGATAAGGTTAGGGTTAGGTTGCGGGAATCAGAGGGTTGGGGTTAGGAAAGGGATAAGGTGAGGGTTGGGGTTAGGAAAGGGATAAGGTGAGGGTTAGGTTGCGGGAATCAGAGGGTTGAGGTTAGGAAAGGGATAAGGTGAGGGTTAGGTTGCTTGAATCAGAGGGTTAGGGTTAGGAAAGGGATAAGGTGAGGGTTGGGGTTAGGTTGCGGGAATGTTAGGGTTAGGAAAGGGATAAGGTGAGGGTTAGGTTGCGGGAATCAGAGGGTTGGGGTTAGGAAAGGGATAAGGTCAGGGTTAGGTTGCGGGAATCAGAGGGTTGGGGTTAGGAAAAGGATAAAGTCAGGGTTAGCATAAAACACTTACCTGTCAATACAGAAATCTTCTTGACTCCGGGAGTCCCAACACTGCTACTCTCAGTCGCCATTCAACTACCGATGGTCCGTCGCAAAACAGACCATCGTACCGGCAAAACAAATCTCTTATAGTTATGCTTTTGCCAGTTTATTGGGGAGGGGGAGGGTATTATATTCGATCTCATGATGACAAAAAGACGCTAGGAAATAGGTAGCCATTAAATGATGGCGTCTCTATCTTAAGATGAGGTGTAACTAGGGTGCGGTTTTTAGGGCACGTGCTGTGGGCGGCAATGAACACCCAGGTGCAATGGGCGCCATAATGACATTTTTATTATTTTTATAACGGGCGTGCGCATTTTCCTTTACTTGCCCTGGGCTCCATCAAGTCTAGTTACGCCTCTGGGTGCCATCAATGAGTCATTAGACTCAGCCACCGACTCTCTGGAAATCTCTTGTCAAAAGGTAAAACATTACCGTCTGGCAGCCATTACTTCATTTATTTCAGTTTGTTTTTAGTTTAATTCAAGTTCAAATGACTTTGTGAGGATACATTTGTTGCCTTTAATGTTTTTTTTTTTAAGTTGGTTTTTGCTGCAGTGTAGCTAAGAGCCCATCAGAGTTTAACAAAAATAAATAGATTGTTTTAGAGCGCTTACATCTGATTTATGTCGTACGTTGAAGAAAGCCACTCACCAATCTAGACAACCTCAAGAGTATTAATGTTCTGACGTGTGGATTAAACACGCGCTTATATTGTGTGCAGGCTGAGTACCCTGATCAGCTAGGAGAGATAATTATACCCTACTGTATCATAATGCAGAGACACGTCGCATGTCTAGCAATCATGAGAGGCTGTTCCACTGATACAAGGTCCCCTCACTGATTTGTCATAGTTTGTTTATTTAAGTCTCTTTGTGATCATTATTTTTCTTCTGCAAATTTTTGCTGCCTGTCCTTGTAAAATTCTATGACCCCTAGGGGCCAGATTTACTAAGCTGCGGTGTTGGGAAAGTGGAGATGTCCATAGCAACCAATCAGATTCTAGCTGACATTCTCTAGTATGTCATAGGAAAGTGAGAAATGGAATCTGATTGGTTGCTATGGGCAACATCTCCACTTTTCCAAACCTGCAGTTTAGTAAATCTGGCCCTAAGAATGACTTCATTCAGAATTAGGATTATTTGGCATACAGTGGCTGTTTCTGCAATTGCTATTTTAACAGTGATATAGCCAACACCTTAACCTTGATAATATGATTGCAGACAATGGGGTAGATCCAGAACTACGTGTGCCGTACGTTTATTCGCGGAGCGTATTTTCGTGGGCGTAAATTCGTTACACTCCCCTCGGCACACCCCTTGCACGGACGTATTTTGTCAAGATACGCTTTGTTAAGATACGCTTTCCAAACCCTACCTTAACTTTTTCCAACGTAACCGCAGTCATACGCACATGTACGTATGGCCTAGACGAATTTACGCAGCTAAGCACGCCCATACTGTACACTTTAAGTACAACCCCCCGCCTACTTCACGTATTTCACGCGTAATTTGGACAAATGTAAAACCGGTACGCCCACACGTAAGTATTTACGTGACACATACATGAATGACCCATACGTTCACAATTACGCTACGTAAATGTGGGTATTTTTTATAGTGTGCATGTGCAGTGCGTACAAAACAGCGATTTTACGTGTCAGCCACACGTAAATTCGCTCCGAGGCGTAGTTCTGGATCAGGCCCAATATTTGAATTTAGAAAACAGCAGCATTTGTACAATGTCAAAAGTTCCCGACATTTACTCTCCTTGGGGCTGATCCAGAGCTACGGCCGGCACACTAGTTACGGCGGCCGTATGCGTAAGAACGGCATTTCTTCCATTCTGCGCATGCGCCGGGCAGATCTAGCGTCTGTAATTACAGCGTAGTTACGGACGAGGGGGGCGGGCAGCTCCGTAACTACGCTGTAGCTTCAAAAGCTAGGCGAGGGAGGGAGGGTAATTAGGAGGGGAGGGCTGGGTATAGTGTTTTATGCTCCTGTGTGAGCGTAGTTAGACACAGTTACGCCGGCTGAAGTTAGGGTAGCCTTCAGCCGGCGTAACTGTGTGTAACTACGCTCACACAGGGGGAGTGCACCAGAGACGGCCAGCGTAGCTCTGGATCTGGCCCCTTGATACCTGCTGTGATACCTGATGTACTTGTGCCAAATTTTATTGTCTCTGATACCTGCTATAATTCCCCGGTTAGTGGTCCTAATTAGAAATAAGGGTTAGTATTCAGGATTATTGCAATGCCGAACACACACGTCAGCATTTCGGTATTAGATTAGACCAGGGTTACAGACTCTCTATCTCTTCCCTTCAGGAGATTTTGGAGGAAAGTTATAGATGCCATTGTGGAGGCGGGGCTTGCTGATGTGCTTTATGCAGTTTGCATCATGAGGCCCCGCCCCATCACTGCAACTAGTCATAGTGGACCGTATTCACACCTAAGAAGCTGATGCTGTGTAGGTGCGTATTACTCTGTACGGAGCCACGGCAAATGCAGGGTCATATAGACTACGCAATAGTGTAGGGGGTTCTGTCCGGATATTAATTTTTAAGGTAAGGGGGGGGGTGTGCCGGGGGTTAGATCTCTAAAGTGGGTGGGGGGAGGGATGTAAATCGGGCTGGGGAATCTATGTGCGTATTTTCTCTCCTTAAGATGGAAAATACGCACGGGTAGTTAAGGGTGCCCTATGGCACCTACAAACGGGGGAGGGGAGCGGAGATTTAGGCGCGGATACATTCGTATCCGCTCCTACGGATCACGCACTTATGTGTAAATTCGGTCCAGTGTTACTTGGGACGGGCCTTGATGATGTAAATTACATAATCAATCGCGGCCGCAAGCCCATTCACCTGCGGTCCCAGGATACAGGGAGAAATGCCTGATTTTCGGGAGACTCTTGTATATTTCGGGAGAGTCGCTAGCCCTGGATTAGACAAGTGTCTAGGTAACGGCTCTGATTGATCACCTGAATGGCACCCGATTATTTGGTATGTGTTAGGCGTTAGGGAGTAATTTGTGGGGAGAAATGCTTGTACTATTGTGAAGCCAAAAGTATTAGCGACCGCCAGATATTAATGAACATCTTTAATTCCGTATTTGACTCAACGCGTTTGATTGGCGACCCAGGTTCCTATTGGAGAGAGAGAGGAAATGTCGCTGTACGTCCGTGTGGAAAAACATGTAATATCATGGGACATCTGAGAGGAATGTTTGTCAGAAGATGCTGCAGTTTCTTTCAGGATAATGTGGCATCTGATCCTGGTCCAAATCAAACCCACACAAAAATATAGCCATATCCTGAATAAGAAGAAGGAATCGAGGCTGGCTGCGGAGACACAGAATAAATCTTCCAACTTTTTTTTTAGTTGGTAAAATTCCACTTTTTTTCTCCTATTTATTCAGAAAACATCTTACGGTTTTATAAAGTTAGAAGCAAATGAGAGTTTTTTAACTCACACGCCGGGCCCACACATTAAGACACCTTTTCCCCCTCAGATTGATATTAATTTATTAGTATTCAGCAAATGGGAGTTTACATTATTTGATTATTTACATTTTTGGTGATTATATTAACACTTTAGCTGCCATTTGTCTCCTACATGTAACTTTTCTTTTATTTATTTTTTGGGAGCCAATTTTTAATTGGTTCTAGTGTTGACCAGCAAACACCCATTGTCAGTCTCTGGTTAGAAAATCCTCTTTCCGAAATAGGGACATCCAAAAGTACCTTTTTGGATGCCCCTATTTCGAATACTCCCCACTTTAGAATTTTTTTTTAGAATGAGTAAGTATGCCGATCGGCATCCCACTACCACCAGACCGCAGAGAAAGGTGAGTAACCCCTCCAGGTTGTGGGGAAGGGAGGGTTAGGGTCATGCTGCAGGGAAGGGAGGGTTAGGGTCAGGCTCTGGGAGATGGAGGGTTAGGGTCAGGCTGCAGGGGAGGGAGGGTTATGGTCAGGCTGCAGGGAAGGGAGAATTAGGGTCAGGCTGCGGGAGATGGAGGGTTAGGGTCAGGCTGCCAGGAAGGGAGCGTTAGGTTTAGAATAATGAGAGGGGACAGTTAGGGTTAGAATTAGGGAAAGGATTAGGTTACTTTTTTACTTACCTTTCGGAGCACGGAAAGCTTGGTGCTACGTGGTTTGATTGCTATGCCTCATCACAGCCGAAATCCCAGCCAGTTCGAAACTGGCTGTGGGGAAACGTCCCTATCAAAATAGTGCCGTTGAAAGCGGGAACCCACACCCATCACAGAGCTTCCAGTGTCTTCTATCATATGGAACATGAGTTATCCAGAACATGACCCGTGGAACAGTAATAATATAATATATAATAATTCTACACCTCTATGCGCGTTCCATATGCACAGAGGTCTATAAGACCGTGGCATACAGAGTTCCGGACACTTACTTACATGTCCAGAAAACAAAACCTTCCAAGGCAGGAGAGAGAAGTGCACATCATATACCAGATTCAGCAAGATCCAACATCAATAAAACTTAACATTTAATTATTCAATTAAAATTTGCAGTGGCAAGGCGAAATATTAAAATCATTTTATAAAGTGCTGCTGCTTGTTGTAACAATCATAATGATTCATATGAAAATATAACTGGGTCACAGGAAATATATGTCCTGATACTTTGTATTACCAGGTGGATTATTGGTGCAAAATATATCAATTGTAAACATCAGGAGAATAAAGCAGAGTCACTGAAGATATATGTAAATTCCAATGCAGGTGTTACCAAATAAATAGCAAATGCAAGATATACCATTCATGAACACCATGAAAAACTCCCTGGTCTGGATTAACAAAAATACTGCAGCTATCCAGGTGCCTGCCACCTCACGGCGCAACTTCACCCCTAAGTAGGGTTATACCTGACCCTGCACTACTCTGGAGGTGCCCCGTTCCGTCTATGGTGTAAATGATCAATGCCAGATGTGCAGAGAAGTCAGAAGAAGCAACAATGAACAGCAGCGAAAAAAAGGTAAAACATGGGGTTTCCGAGGTGCACCTCCATTCTCCCTTATTACCGAAGCGCGTTTCGCCTGGTGCGGCTTTCTCAAGGGAAAAAGCGCCTCCTGGTGTCCAGAAGGTCCCTACCTTAATGTGTCTGTATGGATCTGCGTCTGTCCGAACACAGATCTGTGCACAAGTGCCTACCGCCGCCCCGTCACCCTTATCTGCATGCCTATGCCCACCGTCCCCTGTGGGGATTAGGTATGTGGAGTTTGAGGAATGCCTCATTAGTCGGATCTCCGTATCCTAGGAGATCGTTGTGTAACATCTGCCGGGGGCATGCGCAGTCCCTACCAAACACCTGACTTCCACATGCAACTAATGGAAGTCGGGTGTCGAACGGTCACATGGTTCAAGCCCTCTAGCCCCAGTTATCCTGTAATATATTGCACATTGGTCATTATGAGCTGGATCCAGACTTAAGTAAGTGCTTGAAAAGAGTTACTCCTGGGCTAAACCATGTTGATTGCAGGGGGAGTCATATTTCATGTGTTGCAAACAGTATTAGAGATGAGAAGTGATGTTTCCTATCCCAAGTCTAAATAACAGTGTGATAGTAAAGCTGGTCAGTATCTGTGTGCTGTAAGCAATTCAAAGATATATCCCTGCATGCAAAGACTACAATTACCTTGACTCCCCCTGCAATCAACATGGTTTAGCCCAGGAGTAACTAACTTCAAGCACTTACTTAAGTCTGGACCCAGCCCAATGTGTTGGTGATGACTGGTGATGTCACAGAGTGAGTATAGTACAGACACACAGTCTATGTTGCAGGTTAGTGTGTGAATGAATGATGATGTCGGTGCAGTCACACAATCTATGTAGCAGGTTCATGTGTGATTGGATCATGATGTCACAGGACATATCCACAGTCTATGTAGAAGGTTAATGTGATTGGATGGTGATGTTAGTGAGTGCAGTTATGTCGCACTTTAATGACTTGATGATGATGTTACAGAGTACAGTGTAATTACACAATGTATGTAGCAAGTTAGTGTGTGATTGGATGGTGGTGTCACATAGTGAGTGCAGTATTGTAGCAACTTGATCATGATGTCACAGAGTTATTGTAGCAGGTTAGTGTGTGATTGGATGGTGATGTCACAGGGTGTGTGCAGTGGATGTACAGTAGTAGATTAGTGATTGGATGATGATGTCACACAGTGAACACTGCAGTCTGTCTATTAATGAGCTTTGCTCTTGGTTAGGATTATTAGCTTCAAGCTAAGTTATTGGCTTAATGTCCATTTGGGACATATAGGGTCTGATTCCATTAAACGCGAATTTAAAAAAACAAACCAGCGGGTATAAAATACGCACCGTTCGCACGAAAATCAGATTGTTTTCATTTAGAGGCGCGGCGTTTGACTTCTAATCTACTGACTCATTTATATTGGAGAGTATGCACTGTATTAGGCAGGTACATCACATTATTCCGCACACATCACTAAATTGAAGGTAGGAAGGCAGAGAAAACCTGCATGCGAGAGGGGGCTGTCATGGGACTGCACTATCATCCTGCGTGCAGAGTTTAGCCATTCCAAAATTACACTTAAGGCACTTAAGGTTCCGGTCCCGTGTCTTTTAGAAATGCGCAGTGATCACAATACAGCTGTGTTTTCTATACCTCAATGATCCCGTTACTGGACCAAATTCATACGTAAGTGTGAAATAAGTAGGTGTGGAGATGTAAGTCTCTGCACCTATCTGTCCAGTCCACTCCCTCG
>WWET01002366.1:150994-170602 GCA_011038615.1 Limnodynastes dumerilii
CACTTCTCCGAACTCTCTATGGAGGCTGCAGTGGCCTCCACTGACTGAAAAATCTACATGTCTATGTGTTACGTATTTTGCATAATCAATATGACTACGCATGCGGTGGCTATGTTCTTGAATCAGGGCCACTGTTATTAATACATTCATGTAATATGCATGCTGAGGACCAGCCTTCTTATTTGGTGCTTTATCAATAATCACAAGCACCGTTCCAAGCCCTAACAATGATGCTTATTATCTTATATTCCTCTGCATAAGCCCCTTCTTCCCTGTGTCTCCCTCATGGTAGCTCACACGAGAAGGGTGTCCCTTCCTACCGGCCAAATTCCTCTACCGTGGCCACACCTCTTCCCATCTTTCCACTGTCTACTGACACTGTCTACTGACAATCTCTACCCTACTTCTTCTCCTTCTACACTCACTTTCCTAAACTGCATCTTCGTTCCCCGCATATTGTTTTATCTTTGTTCTTTATTTATCTCCTTGCATAGTACTTGTATTGTTTTCACTGTTTTGCTTCCTGGTTTTGCACTACTTTGTCTGTTATACTTTTATTCCTTATTGCCTCTGTACAGCGCTGCGGATACCTTGTGGTGTTAATTATAATAGCAATAATAATAATAATAATAATAATTAAAAGCACGCTGGCCCTGATCCAGACCTATGCTCATGAAACGCTCATGTGCGTAGCGTATTTACGCCAGTGTACCTCCGATGCACTCCCCTTGGTCGTACTTACGACCATCGTCAAAACGCAGCCGAGCGTAGGTCTAGATCATACCCACTGTTCCTGCCTTATAATACTTCTTTACTCTTGTGATTTCCTTTTGTCTCTGTGGTAATACCAGTCATCTGATCTGTAACGGTCTGTGTTCCTTGTCTCCCACCCATGCAGAGAGCGGATAAACAAACCCGGAACATGGACCCAGCACAATATGCAGAATTCTGTGAGAGTCGCCAGCTCAGCTTCTGTAAGTGCCATAAATATATTACCCAGCATCCTGCATGCTGCTTCCGTCACTTAAAGGTGGATTATGGGCGGCATTCAGAGATCTGTTTTCACGGCTAGTTCCGTGCGTATTTTTAGGTACGTTTCAACAGCGCATGCGTAGTCACTTTTTTTTACGTAGTATACTTAGACTATATGCTCATAAGTGCCTCACGGACGGACTTGTGAATCGGGCTTGGGTACATATGTCCAGATATGGGACGCAAAAATACGCACATGAAAATGTAAATAAAAATGGGCGGGAGAAGGCGTTTAAATGAAGGACTGTGGACGCACTTATCATGAATCGCGTGTATGGAGGATACATACGCACGGAACTGCTCACGGAAAGTTACAAGTGGTCTATGGTGGCGAAAGTCACCGACAGCACGGCCAAGAGAGGAGAGTGTCATGGGTGTGAGGGGGTTTGTCCTGCACCGGCCGTGCGTATAATTGCATACCTCTAAGGAAACGGATATCTGAATGCGGCGCTATGTCAGTATTGTTTCACCTGGACAGAACTCGTGTGAAATACGCAGAGCTCCTAACATTCCAAACAGATCTGCATCCAGACTTCTGTACTGGGGGAGCTTCTGGCAAGACAGGGCCATATGCGGCACATGCGCCGGGGGAGGGGAATGTAATAAGTACAGTGAGAGTGTGCTAAGGGTCTGATATGATAGCCAGTCTTACAAGGTATCCTCATTTTATGTGAGGACGCAGCAAAAGGTTTAAGGTAGGGGTCTCATGTCCTTGCAAGAGTGAATATAGCACAGTCACAGTCAATGTAGCAGGGTAGCGTGTGACTGGATGGGGATGTCACAAAGTAAGTTCAGTCGGTGTAGCAGCTTAGTGATTGGATGATCTTGATGATGTCACAGCTTGAGCTGACAGCTCATTTGCGGCATAATTATCATTATTTTTATTATTATTATTATTTATTATCATCATCATTAATTTATAGGGCAACAGAAGGTGTCTGCAGTGCTATACATGGTCTTACAGAAATACGGTAGACATACAGTGCTGACAGCTTTATTACAAATAATATTTGTGTATCGGGACGGTTACAATGTGAAAGCTTTATTTCAACAAGGTTCCCTTTCCCAATGCGGAAAGGGTATGGATGGGTTTAGACTGTGGCGAGGGGAGGGTTAAGCTTAGGCTGCAGGTCATGGTTGGTTAGGGTTAGGCTACAGAGAGGGGAGGGTTAAGGTTAGGCTGCAGGTCATGGTTGATTAGGGTTAGGCTACATAAAGGGGAGGGTTAATGTTAGGCTGCAGGTCATGGTTGGTTAGAGTTAGGCTACAGAGAGGGGAGGGTTAAGGTTAGGCTGCAGGATGAGGATGGTTAGGGATAGGGAAGGGTGAAATCTGATGGCAGTTGTCGCTTCATTGCTGCAAAGTGATCAATCGAAATACAGATAATTGGAGCAGCAAACTACACCCGTCCAGAGCCTTGAGGCAGAGGGTGTTTAGTATATTTAGGGCATCAAATTACATCTAGCAACATTGGGCCTGATCCAGACTTACGATGTTGCACTGTGCACACTAACGCACAGAGTAACATCTATGCACTCCCCCTGACACTCCCCTTGTCCTGGCGTAGTTACACTCTGTTACGCCAGCTGAAGGCTACCCTAACTTCAACCGGCGTAACAGAGTGTAAAACCCCGCCCTCCCTGCTCCCCCGCCTACCTTCTCTAACTCTAGCGTAATTACGGTGAGCGTATGATTGGCACACCCCCTCCACAGTAATTACGCTAAGTTAGGGATGCCCGATCCACAGATAGAAATTTCCTTAGTTACGCCGGGCAACATCTGCCCGGCGCATACGCAGATCGCCTAAACAGACGACCTTACACATACGCCCGCTGTACCTACGGCGGCGAGCGTTGATCTGGATCAGGCCCATTCACCCAAGACTGCAGCAATTTTTCAGCTGTATTAGGATAGTTGCTGAAGGAAGCGAATCTTTGGTTTCCCTGTTGCTCGGTGATGTGGAGCACTGTACCACACTACAAATCAATCATTATAGTAATATAAAAGGAGGTTCTAACTAAAATGTATTGGGCTCTATTTGTTGTGTTATAGCTTTAATTACAAATGTATGATTTGCCCAAATTTTTACACTGCAATTATCGCAATAATCCGAATCCAAGCTGCTCATTAAAAATGGTTTAATCAATTAATGATTCATTTTTCTGTTAAGCGTCCAAAGAAGCACAATGCCCTAATTATGATACATTCCGCTGGAAACCGCTTCTCTACAAGCCGTGTGTTTCCTTTTTATGCTAAACGATGATCCTCTCATTCTAAAACCTATTACCATAACTCACAATTATTATTCTCCATTTAGCAGCTTCAATCTATTAGCGCGACCAGTGGATGAGTTTGTTTCCAGTACTCAGTGTGAGTTCCTAGAAATACATTGTGGGCAGCAGGCGTAATGACTCTCAGATTAGCGAGGGCTGACCACGCAGCAACACTGACTCAGAGCATTTAAAGGTCACAACGCTAGTGGTCAAAAGAAACGGCACATTAAAAGCACATGACTGACACAATAGTGTCATTTACTGCCTCATAACTCTGCTTTAGTTCCTGATATCTTATCAGTTTTGGGAGAACATTATAAATAGTTGGGAGGAGGGGGATGGAGTGTTCCCAATGTAGGAAAACAGTGTTTTGGTTTTTTTTTTGCTTTTCCAAGTATTTTATTTTATTCTAAATTTAATTCAGCCTTCACAGCGCAGCTGAAACCTCGCCGGGTGGGTGCATCTGCAAAGCATTAAGGGACGGGTACAGCAGATCACAGTGATTCCAGAAAATGAGAGGCTTGCGATAAAGCCATTTTTAAACCTAAAAATTATAATCAAGGCTGCGTATAAATGTAAATACACAAAGCATAAAACTGCTGAGCTATGGAATGATGGCGGGAGCAGAAATAGCTCCTGAAATGCCAGACTTTGGCGTGTTGCGTGTCCTCGCCGTTACCCGGTGACATGGTATAGCTTTTTCTCGATAAGATCGGTTGACCTCCTCGGGGGTAACGGTAACAGAGTTACCTGCGCGTTGTGTTAATCCGCTGGAGAAACCACGGGAGCGCTTTGAGGATGTTCCAGACCGGTGGCTGCTGTGGTCGGCTTTACACGTCCTTTCTACCACACAGTAGCCACTATCCCATGTGGTACATGTGTAATTGCAGTGCGCTATGACAAAGGCTCTGCCTTCTTCACCACTGTCCGAGAGGTCAGATCAGTAAGGCTGTGTTCACAGGAGATTACACCATGTGGAGAGATCTAGAGGCCGGATACAGAGGGGTTTTTCTGCACGTCTGTGCGTTTCAATGTGATGGCGGACACTTTTGCACAATACTTGCAAATCTGTGGTAACCGATTGCAGGGCATTTCAATCAGCCAATAGCCATAGCCAACCAGCCCTCTGTGTCCAGGAGGTCCCTGTGCACTTTAAGTCAGTTAAATGATTGATGATGTAGGTAGATTGGAGCAATGGTCAAGAGTGTGGCAACTACAGTTTAATGCCAGAAAATGCAACTCGGTATATACATTAATGGCATTACATTAGAAGCCACTGAGGTGGAAAGGGATCAAGGAGTCATTATTTCCAGTGGCTTAAAGGTAGCCAAGCAATGTAACAAAGCAATAAGAAAGGCAAGTTAGATGCTTGGTTGCATAGGGAGAGGAAATAATATTAGAAAGAGAGAAGTATTGATGTCACTTTATAGATCGTTGGTATGGAATCATCTGAAAAACTGTGTTCAGTTCTGGAGGCCATATCTCCAGAAAGACATAAATACATTAGAGACTGTGCAAAGAAGAGCAACTAAAATGGTCCATGGCCTGTGTCACAAATCATACCAAGAAAGGCTAGAGGAACTAAACATGTATAGCTTGGAGCAGAGAAGGAAGGGGAAAATATGATAGAAATGTTTAAATATATCAAAGGGTTTAACCAGGAAAAGGAGGGGGCAATATTCAAAGACAGATATGTATTAGAACACGAGGGCATGTGTATAAACTGGAGGCTGCTGGGTTTACATGAAATGTGCAGAAAAGTTACTTTAATGAAAGGGTGATAGAAAAATGGAATATTCTCCCATCTGAGGTGGTTGAGGCTAACACAGTAGAACAATTTAAACATGCTTGGGATAAATCCTAGCTTTTAAATTAAATTGCGGGTTAAAAAGTCATTATGGTTTAAAAAAAAACCCAAAAAACTAAGCCAAAAAAACAACTGGGCAGTCTGAATGGACCATGTGAATCAGCTTCCACTTTCTTTGCTTCTCTCCATAGACTTTTAGTCTGTGCAATTGAAGATGGTTGGCCATTGTATGAATATTTGCATTGTGCAGCCTAACGCTTGCAGATCTATCCAACTCTTTTTGTTTTTGGATCCAAAAGCATTACAGCCTGAATCCAGCGCTAAATTCTTAGAGGGTTTTATCCATTCAACCAATGCAAAAATGCAAATATTACAAAGAAATGTTACTCTTAATGACCAACACATTCCATGTTTTTTCACTTTGTGATTGATACATTTCCATAGTGTGACTAATAATTATTATTAAGTAAAAATAAAGTAATTTATTATTAGTTTTTCTCAGTCAATGGAGCTTGATTACCTTGCCTGCATAGGTGGCAATATGCTTACTAATGCCAACAGCTGCCTACAAAGCACTGTTTATCATCTAAATAATTATATTTAATCCGGTGCATTGACGGGAGTCAACGTGAAGTACGGTATTGGTCAAGTTTGAAAAAAGTACAACGTCCCTAAGGGACGTATTAAGATATCAGCTATCTCTGTATTCACTGCACAAAGGTTCAAAACGTCAGGATGAAATCGACCAAACCCCACTTATTCCAACCAAGGGGGCTGTAACGTCACCCATTTTGGTGCATTATAATCAAGACTTGGGGCCGTATTCCGAGACCCGTATGTGAGAAGTTCCGTGCGTATCTTTACGTATTTGACGCTAGAACTGCCCATGCGTAGTAACTAAATTTACGCTATCTACGCTGATTTTACGCACGGAAGTCCATTAGGCACGGATTTATGAATCGCACGTGGGAAGATCCGTATGTAGGGGCGTGTTTTTAATCCTTCCGGAGAAAGATGCGTGGAAGTGGGTGTGGGGGAGGCATTTAAATGACCATTTCAGGGCGTGGTTAAGGCACGGTTAGGTAGATATGCACTTACGGCAGCAAAATGCGCATGGAACTGCACACTTAAATGTACGGGTGGGTTGCGGCACTCATTAGTCACCTTGCCCCGTCCGTGTGAGCGGAGTGTCATGGGTGTTACCTTGCTATGTCCGTGGGAATATTTGCAAACTTTTCGCGGACGGTTCCCTGAATACGGCCCTTGGTTTTCAAAATTTAAAGTTACACCTGGGCTAAACCATGTTGATTTCAGGGGAGTCAAATTTCATTTGTTGCAACAGTATTATAGTTAAAAGGTGATGTTTCCCAGCTCAAGTCTAATTAGCAGTTTAAAAGTGAAGCTGATCAGGTGTCTGTGTGCAATAAGTAAAAGCAAAGCATTCTCCCTGCATGCATAGAATAAAATTACCTTGACTCCCCCTGAAATCAACATGGTTTTGCCCAGGTGTAACTTTAAGTTCTTATTTTCAGCCTCTGAATCAGTTACCTGTAATGGATTGGCTAAAAGTAACCTCGCGTTTATTCATTATAATACCCACTAATGGTGGACTTAGCTTGTTATGTATTGTAAAACCATTGAACACTTCTTCAGTAAGAATTCTACTTTATATGAAATGCTCTGGAATGAGCACTTCTAAGACAGCTTTTGAAATGTGTTGCTCAAGTGACATGAAATATTAAGTCAGAATGTTAATAAAATGTAGTCCTGAGTAGCTATTTCCATCAAAATGCAAAAATAAAACAAGTTAAACTTTATTGTATGGAGCTGTTGTCACTTAACATTTGGTCAACATAAAGAACACCTTTTAAAGTAACTGTATCTCACCTGAACATATGACGAAGTGTCATGATTAATATTATAGTTTTACATGAAGAAGAAATTGATTGACCCAAAATATACACATTCCATTGGTTTTCTGTGTGAGCAGGTGCATTATATTGCTTCATTATCGTTGTCCAATCCATGTTGGTCACCCTAAACAAGAGAGAAGTTGTCCTGTTCTTATTACTGTCATCTTGTGTTCCGCTACGGCTGCTGATTTAATGAAGCCGTCGTTAAGTGACCCAGACTAAGCACTGATGTTAGCACCCAATTAAGATGAATGGTGTACTTCACGCCTGTTGTGTGAGGCTGTAAATGGTTTTTATTGTTGTTTTCGTGGACATGGCAGCGACTTACACACATTGGAGACGACTATTTTGTCGTTTCTGTAATTCAGTCTCTTCGTAGACTGTAGTATTATAAGTCTGCCCCAATGTTAGATGGATTTTTCCTATCCAACAGAGAGAGAAAGGGTAACAAACAAGGAATACATGCACAATAATGAACTAATAATAAAAACATGGGGCCTGATCCAGAACAACGCTTCGGAGACGTAAAATCGCGTATTTGTAAGTACTGCGTATGCGCACCAAAGAAAATACGCTCAATAGCGCAGCGTAATTGTGAACGTATGGGCCATTCACTTATGTGTCATGTAAATACTTACATGTGGGCGTGCCAATTTTACGTGCGTCCAAAATACGTCTGAAATACGTGAAGTAGGCGGGCGGTTGTATTTAAAATGTACAGTATGGGCGTGCTTAGCTGCCTAAATTCGTCTAGCTCATACGTACGTGTGCGTATGACTGCAGTTAAGTTTGTAAAAGTTAAGGTAGGGTTTGGAAAGCGGATCTTGACAAAATACGTACGTTCAAGGGGTGTGCCGAGGGGAGTGTAACGAATTTACGCGCACGAAAATACGCTCCGCGAATAAACGTACGGGAAACGTAGTTCTAGATCTACCCCATGATCATTTAATTGTTCATTTATTAAACATAAACACGGAGGATCAAAATAGCAAAATGTCTAATTAAAAACCAAAAAAGTGAATAAAGTTAGAAAAAAGTTAAATAATATATAAGAAAGCCTCACTCTAAATTGTCCTCATTTGCATAGAATCTCATATATTAAACCAGCACTGATTAACTTAGTCTCTTAATATATTACATAAAGATGTAGATTCCCTCTGTCTCCACTCTGGGATATGACTTGCCTTATAATTTAATTCCATATATCATAAAATGGTGGTTCCTCAGATCAATTTATAGGTTAATGCAAACAGGTGCCTGAAGGCCGGGGGGTAATCTGATCTAACAGAAACAAAGGAAGGAAAATGCCTGAGCAATAACCTATTGCATTTAACTTATAAACTGATCTCTGCAATCACCCTTCTGTGTATAATGTTTGGAAGCGTGTCTGGGAGCAGCAGCTGAGAGGGGGGGGGTTGTTCCGCAGCAAATCTATTGAAGGTTTTAACAGGTGCCTTCTGAGGTGAGTTAGCTCTAAATTTAAACACACACACACACACACACCCCAACATTGGGACTCTCATTGTTAGAGTTAGGACCACAATATGCAGAAAGGCCTTGACGGTGGCTTATCATGTATTTGCAAATATGTGTAACAGATGTTTCTGCATTTTATTTTACAGATAGAATGTTACAGCCTGTTTCTTTTGCTAGCAGATTACACCTTTATTAATAATATTATTTTCACTATTTTTATTATAATTATTATTATTGTTATTATAGTTTATTTATAAAGCGCCAAAAAGTGTATGCAGCACCATATAAAATACAGCAAAATACAGTACAGACATACAGGGCAGGGATGGACAGCATAGTACATAATAAAATACAATATAAATATATAAAAATATCACAAAAATACAATAAAGTGAAGCAAGCACAGATAGCAAGGCAAAATGCGAGGTTTCAGACTTGGCAGATCAGGGAGGAGGGGATAGAGCGCAGTGGGAGGTTGAGAGGGAGTCCCCAGGTGGGGATGGGGTAAAAGGGTAGCAGAGGGGGACAATAGGGTATGTAGTGAGGGGGGAGTGGTGGAGGAGGGAACAACACTAGGATGGAGGGCCCTGCTCACTTGAGTTAACACAATAAGTGGGAGGGATGAGCTTACTTAAGATATAAGAAGGGGGAAGGAAGTGGACTGCTGGTGTGAGTGGAGGTGGGGGGGAAGGAAGGAGAAGAAGGAAGAGATGTAGGATGCAGTGAGAATGTTAAGTGGAGGAGGGGTAGGCTAGCTTGAACAGGTGCGTTTTGAGTGAGTGCTTGAAGACCTGCAATGGACGGAAGAAAGTCTGACTGAAGAAGGGAGGTCATTCCAGTGCAGAGGTGCAGCACGGGAGAAGTCCTGTATACGTACCCCTGCCTTCATCTACCATTAACCTATAAATTGATCTGGACAACTTCCATTTTGTGTATGAGGGGTAACATTACTGCTCCTTCATTAATTTATTTGGTAAATTCCCGGAGACATCACTGGCTGTTACTGTCGTTCAGTCTCATTAAATGGCTTTCTCTAAAGTGTGTATAATTGACCACACACTGAAAAGATTTCCCTGGCTCCCAAGATAACATTTAGCTAAACTTCTAAATATTCTTACTGACACTTCTATATTTCCACTTCGGTATTGCATGCCCTGTGAGTAGAAGTTGGAACTTTTTCATACATTATGTCTGTAACCAACAGCTAAAAAGACATCAAAGTTCCGGGACTGGTTGGACTGCAGCAATATGGAGATCAAACCCAATGCTGTTGCCATGGAGATACTGTCATACCTGGCCTATGAAATTGTGGCCCAGGTCAGTGACGCTTAGTTCAATATATTTTATTCTCTTTTTTAGGTGTAGTTTAAGGGGTAATCTGTTACAGACCACTATATCCTGGCTAATGCTGCTTATCAGTCAGCTGGTTTGTTAATTCTACTATACTAAACTAATAAGCTTTTTTTTTTTGACTTTCATTGGATTTGCACATACAAATCAACATAAAGGTAGTGATACAGATGGATTTATAATAACTAGCGACAGATGATGACACAAATGCAGCAGATTCTACCTACTGTATACAAGCTGTACCTCTAAGTATCGTGTTTTCCTAATGTGTCTAATTGCAGTTGGTGGATTTGGCTCTTCTGGTAAAGCAAGACATGTCTCCCAAGACAACGGACCCATTTTCACACGCCATGACTGCAACTTGCATTCAAAGCCATAATCAGCCAGAGGTAATGGATGAACATACACTATCTGCCTATCTGTCAGTCTCCATTAATAGTAGGACTCAAATTATCTTTCTTTAAAAGCCTCTTTTTCAGGCTCAGCCTCTGAAGAGCAACCCAGAGACTCCGGAAAACACCCCCCCTGCCACGCCAACGCCTCCGTCCACTGGAACACCGCATGGTGGCAAAAGCCAAGCTGGACCTCTTGGTAACGGGGCGCAAACGCCAGATTCAACAAAGACCAAGCAGAGGAAAAGGAAAAAGGTACTGGAGACCCACATAGATGCCACCTGACTCGGTCATCTCCTTGCACGTAAAATAGGTCACTGTATGAAATGACTCAGTAGAGGGGTGTTGTTAAAGTGTCTGTATTTCCTAAATAGGATACTTTTTACAAATGTGGCCGTTTAGTAAAACTCAGAATAAAGCTGAGTATTTTTGTAAAGTTTAACCTATATATCTGTAGAATATGTGGATATGTCATATATATCATACCCTCCAACATGACCCATTCCATTAGGTACAAAATACTCTGCTTCTCAGATTTGATGAATAATCAACTTTCTGCCCTGTGTATATAATGACTATGGGGGACTTTGATTATTTGCCTGGGTGTAGTTTGCCTCTCCAATGACCTTTTAACAGATTACTATGAGGCTATTAAGTGCCTACTACAGTCTCTACAAAGACTCAAACAGCGACAGGCAAGTTTACTAAATCCTAAACCTAACCAACCCATCAGCAACCTAACCTTATCTCTCCCCCAACCCTAACCTTATCCCCCCCAACCTTATCTCTCTACCAACCCTAACCTTATCTCTCTACCAACCCTAACCCTATCTCTCCCCCAACCCTAACCTTATCTCTCCCCCAACCCTAACCTTATCTCTCCCCCAATCATAATTCTCCCCTAACCCTAAATCTCCCCTAGCCATCCTTGTTCTTCAGTCTAACATTTACCCTCCCCTAACCCTACTATTCTAATCCTGCAGCCTAACCTTATCCCTCTTCTATCTCACAGCCTATCCGTAGCCGTCTTCTGTCTCCACAGTCTGACCCTAACCACCCCTTCCCTATAGCTTAACCTTAACTCTCTCCTCCCTGCAGCCTAACCCTAACCATCCCTGTCCCGTGGCCTAACCTTAACCAGGAACAGGTACCATGTTGAAATAAGGGCATTCAACATTGTACCCATTTGATTTAAAAATGTTCTTTATGTAAACCGGCATTGTCGCAGCGGCAGCCACATCCCTATTTGGCCATATTGGAAATGCCTGTGAAATGTAAGATGGTAATGAGATGTACGCATGAATAGTTTTTTGCACCGTGGCAAAACTATACAGCTGGAACGTTCCAATCAATTATCCTGGCGCTGGCACCGACGTCTTTTTATTCATTTTTCAGTCATGAATTTCTTTGAAGTCACAGCATGGCTTTTTCCATGAATGCTTAAGCAGGCGTAGTAACTCCGTGACAAAAAAAATGGAAATCAAGGAAAAATGGTATTTTAATAGAGGAAAAATATGTTTGCAAATTAGTCTGCTAAACTATACAGGAGCCCATGGAACAGCCATCAAAGGACATTTTACAGCTGAAGGAGCGAGCGTTGGTGCTGGTGGTCTGACCAGCGTTGCCGTATGAGAAAAATATTAAGCGGAACATTTTCTTTTTACGCCGTGGTTTATGCAAATTGCATTGCAAACATGAACGGCGTGTTATTTTTACATCTCTTTGGAGTCTTCATTTATGCAGTTTGTAGGAGATTAATTGCGACTATATTTGTCCCACTCTGCAAGAGTTACTGTTTGCTAATTATTTCTGTTGGCAGAGCGCGGCTGAGAGGCCCAATCTACCGGGACTACATTCTTTCTGTACCGGCCGGCAGAAATGTAACTGATTTACTGCCCTCTTTCCAGCCGTTGTGGCCATGTCCTATGAACTCCCAGCATATGTGTCTTTCTATGATAGCTGATTCTCCTGTGTTTTAACTGAACTGAATACTAGAGTAAAAAAATAACCTACCCCTGTGTTATGCGACCTTTTCAACATGTATAAATGAATGTGGGCTCCATAAGCTTTCTGCTCACAGCACTTGTCCAGCAACCCTTCTGCATCCCTGATTACTCACCACTGTCTGCATTATGTCAGAACCCCCTGATATACACAGACACACACAGCACCTGGGGCACACAGCACCTGGGGCACACAGATGCACACAGCACCTGGGGCACACAGGAGCATATGCTCAAATGTGTAGCTTATCTTTCTGGGGGTGTGGTTGCCGGTTTGGCCATTTTTGTTTGGACAATGATACAGCCGGCAATTGAATGGCATCTGTATCATTTGCAGAAATGCTCGGCACATAGAAAATTGCTATTAGGAACAGATACCTATTTACACCCATTCCCAATAGTGACAGGCTGCGGTGAAATAAGGTTAGGATTAGGCCTGGAGAAGACACGGTTAGGGTTAGGCTTTAAGAAGGGAGGCTTCAGGTTAGGCTTCAAGAAGGGGGGGTTAGGGTTATGCTGCAGAACATGGAGAGTTAGTGTTAGGGTTCAGAATGGGGGAAGGTTAGGTTGTGGAAAACGGAGGGTTATGGGAGGGATAGGATACATATCTGTCGACGGTTTACTCCTCGCTGTCCAAAATGGAAACTGCTGACAATTGCTAGCAATCACGATCAACAACTGCCGCACGATGGGCTGACACAAAACAGAGCAACGTTCCAGCAGACCACACCCATCTTTCTGTACATTCACACTGCGCATGCAAAACAGACACATATGCAATTCCGCCAATTTAAATGTAGTACATGTACTGTAAGGACATCTTTATAGAACTGAGCCCAGACTCGAACCTTTGCACAAGCCGCAGGGAATGTCTAAATCCAGGAATCTGCTAGCGGCCAGCACTTCATAGGCTAGACCGGACCATTGGGCTTGCATTTAATCTTGGACGTGTGTGTGTGTGTGCGCATTATGCTGCGTGCTGGTTTTTAAATGTTTTTGTTTTTTTTTATTTGATATTTTTTTTTTTATATTTATATTATCAGTTTGTCAGTTAAGTGATCGCACAAAGCATAAACACCGATTTCAGATTACATAACAGTGAACTAGCCTGCGATGGCATTTAGATCGCTGGGGAAGAGAAGGTATCCCCAGAATTACCTTTTGGATCAGTGTTATTTTCACTCACATTCAATGGAGGAACACAGCGGAATAACAGAGCGTCCTTCAGATCTGTCCATCATGCAGGTTACTAACGTCTGCCAGCTCCTGAATTGAAACAAGTTGATATGAATATTTACAACAATCGTGCACTTAATAATCAATGCTTATGTTGATCAAATTACATCCGGATATCTCAATTACTTCTGCCGTATCCAAAGTTAATAGTGAAATCCGTACGTTTACGTCCGTTGCGTAGGCAAATGTAGGGATTTTGTGATCCTAAACTCCAGGGCATTCCCCCTGCACCCCTATGTGCAGAGCTTAAATCACTGGCCAGGTCCCCACCTTAAGTATTCTGCACACATTTCTGTACATGAAGAATACAAAAGGGTTTAACCAAGCCCTCACTATACAATTTACATAGCTATTCCCACCCACGGGAAATAGCCTGGCGTTATTATGTCAGCCTGTGGCCCTTCATAGTGATAATTAAAACTTTGATACCCCCTCGCACATTGGAAAGAAAATGTCCCAGCAACACTGCTAATCACCAGTGACTCTACCATCCTATCTAAAACAAAATGCACAAATCTTAATTACACACGTTTGCAAATATATGATAATCCACCAGCCTCTCTCTCTCAAGGCCTGTCTGCTGTTGTGGTCCTGACTCTAACAGCAGTTGTTTTTTTTATTTATTTATCATACAGTAATTGATTTACATATAGTTTGTGGCAGTCACAGCGGCTGTCCCTAGATACAGAAGCAAAATGAGGTCTTTCATCAATGAGCTTCAGTTTCGTGTTTCTGTGTACTGAGGTCCTGTTGTGTGTTTTTGATTTAATAACAGCTCGTGTGCCTTTTCCGTTACAGAGCTCCGCAGCCGGTGGGATAGAGTCGAACAGTGATGCCATCCAGCCCGGCCACATCAGAGAGGCTATACGACGCTATGGCCACAGGATTGGCCCGCTCTCCCCATTCACGGTACGTAATAACAGAGTCGAAAAAAAAAAGTTATATATGTGATCCTGAGATTTCATCTTCAAGTGGTCTTATGAAGAAGCCTTGGAATTGTTAAGAACAATTTGTGGTCACTGTAATTTTCTTTGTAAAAATGAAATATTTCTCCCGGGAAATAAAACTCGGTAATTTCTGTCTCCTTTTTGGAAACAGAAATGTATTTTTATACAATATATTTAATTCACTTGCATACTAGGAATACTCCAGGCAGATAATTCAACATTTTAGGCAGCAAGAAAGTCGCTCAAACATTTTTTCCAACCATATAAATGCCTGTAATTATTAAGTTAAGATCCTACACATAAAAATATAGGATTCTGATGCTTGTTTATGCCAATATACTGTCCTTAAAACAGCCACCTACACATCATGGTTTGTGAAACAGTAGTTTTAATGGAAAGATGTAATATATCCATTAAAACAATTGAATCTAGTGTGGTCTTGTAAACAAATAAAGTATATCGCGGCTTGCGTTATCTCACAATTTATACTATGATGATGTGTTTGCATTGGAAATGGTTTTACTTTAATCTATTTAAAGGATAGCACCGGGGTACTTAAAACTACCTGCATCACCTATCTAAAATAAATTAATAAATAGAAATAAGGGGAGGATTAAATGTGTGTCCTGAAAGCATTTAAAACTCTATCTAATGTTGGCTCGTGCAGAATTTTTGACCTGCTAAGCAACCTATGCGACTGTTGGAGGTTTTACCCTTGGCCCCTGCTCCTGCTCTACAACCTCCAGTCCTGGCTTTCATTAAAGAAAGCTCTAAAAAAAAGTTTTCAAGTTGGGACTGAAGTTGAAGATACAGTATCACTAACTACATTTTCCAGATGCCTAGAAGGAGCTGAAGCTTCACTACCATATTCATTTCTTTTGCTTGTGTTGAGTTCTGTAGGGAACGTGCTGATGACAGCATTAAAGAAAGCTTTGCCATCTCTGTGTCCTTTAATGAAACATTGTGGATAATGTTGAGTTTTGCACTTGGAATGTTAGTGCTTGTAGATTAGAAGACATTCAGACCCATCAAGACATAACAACATGGTTGCAAACGAATATTAGGGAGATTGTGATAGCACTATCAAGGTGCTGCACCAAAGGGGTGTGTTCTGTACCACCAAAGGTGTGTGTCCTTTGAATAGCTCCACCCATGGGTGTGTCTAGCGCTGCCAGAAAAACAATTTGTCAATGAATATGGCAGTATCATATTCATTGATTGTTAAATTGTCGGTAAATAAATAGTTTCAGTACAGGTGTGATTCGATAGTTCAAACGTTACTTTTATGACGGGGCTGTTTTCACCAACGATTTTTCCACGACTAACCCAAAGCGAGTTTCTGTTCTCTGACAGAGTAAAGTTTTCAAAATTTCCCAGCGGCGATGGGTGAGTATTTCCCCAACCCTCATCCCAATCCTGACCCTGACCCTCCCCTTCCATTACTCTAATTCTTCCTTCCTGGCAGCCTAACCCTAAGTCTCCCCTTCTATGCCTGATCCCTTTTCCGCAGCATAACCCTAAGTCTCCCCTTCTAAGCTCTATTCCCTGGAAATGGAGGAAAAGTTGTGCTCTCAAAGGTCCCGTGGGGGGTGGGGATGCTCTAGCAGTGGGTCTGGGATGTTGTAGAGATATAGGTATGTGGTACTAGGAGCAAATATATTGCAACACGAACTGTGGGATCAAAAAATGACAATCACATTGCTTGATCCCACAGACCGTGTTGCAATATATTTCCTCCTGGTACCACATACCTATATCTCTACAACATCTCAGACCCACTGCTAGAGCACAACCTCATTCCCTACTATCTATTTAAGCTCTATTCCCTCCCCGCAGCCTAACCCTAAGTCTTTCCTTCTAAGCTCTTTTCCCTCCCCGCAGCCTTACCCTAAGTCTCCCCTTCTAAGCTCTACTCCTTCCCCGCAGCCTAACCTTAAGTCTCCCCTTCTAAGCTCTATCCCCTGCCAGTAGCCTAACCTTAAGACTCTCCTTTTATGCTCCATCCCTTTTCTGCAGCCTAACCCTAAGTCTCCCCTTCTAAAATCTATTCCCTCCCCGCAGCCTAACCCTAAGACATCCCTTCTTTGCTGGATCCTTTCCCTGGAGTCTACGTCCACTAACCTGTCGGGTGCTGCGGCGTGTGTTGCGGCTTGTCTTGAGGCGGGACCGGATGTCGGAAAGGTAATGGGTAAGTTTCTGAAAAATAGAATCAGAATACTTACCCGTTCCTTTCGAATTACTGAAATTTTCAAAATAGAAACAGCTGAAAATTAGCTGCCGGCGATGTGTATTTTGCAAATGTAATTTTTGATGCAGCAAACAGAACCCAGTAAATAGGAGATCCGATGACTTCATCTGTTTAGAAAAGCTAAAAGTAGATGACACTGCAGCTGATTAACAAGAGTTTATTTTTTTTATGGAAGTCACGTTGTCTTAGATAGCTGCCAGTCCTTAATTGCATCTTGGCCTCCATAAATATGTCCATTTTCTAAATTCTGTCATCATACCGCAATGACTTCTGGAATCCGCATCAAGAAGATGTCAAACTCTTCAGGGAGATCCTGCACTCTTCAAGGAGTCTCCTAGATATTTAGGGAGAGTTGGCAGCTATGCATAACAACATTGCACTTCTGACAGAAGGGAGCGGGTTTGCAAGTGTCTTGGACAATTTACAGTATAGGTATTCCAACTTTGTGTGCCTATTAAGACTTCCAGCTTTAGCTGGACAACTTTAAGGTTGACCCGACCATCGAAATTCAGGCTGTGTGAATGTGATTGGTTAAAGGGTGCAGGAATGGCTCGTGTGGCCCTCCCTACACTAGAGGATCCCTGTCAACCTTTTGCTCTTGGATCTGTGCACGTGGAAATTGGAAAATCTTGATCCAGTCTATTCTGATAGTATCCTTCTCAGGAGAGGAAGAAGATGCTTCTCTTAATGGACCTCTTGTTTTCCCCTCAAGTGGAATCCATGTATCTGAAGTGCCTCGTGATCTTATATTCTGAAAAAAAAAGGGTTGAAAAGAATTAATTACAAGAGAAAGCAGCAGATTTCCAGGATCCATGCCAAGATTTACCTGAATAGAATGGTTTGTTCTGCTCCACCACATATCTTGGACTTCATCGTGGATTTAGCACATTCCTGGACTTGGTTTTCCAAAAATGAATTTTCACTCTATTGCTCACTATTTTCCATATTATGCTGGGCTGTAGAATAGGTTGGTGCTTTATAAACACCAAAGAGTGATATATAGTTAGACATGTAACCTTCTTTGAGTCACCAAGGGTTACCGTAAATATTTCAAATGAAAATTAGTTTTGCCTTGTTGGTTAAGTATGCACTCTACCATATGTTTATAAGAGAAATCTTTGAGACCATTTTCTTGTAACTCATCAGGGTGATTTAGTTAACCATTATGAATGCTCAACTCATTTTATTTGCATTTAAATTCTGATTCAGCCATTTTCAGGGCCTTCAACGCGTTCATCGGGATTATTAGACCAGTTTCAACATTCGCTGCTCTTGAACAGTAAATTTATGTTCCAAATTGTGTAGTAAAGGTAAAATAAACGCACTCTGCGCTTTGTAAACCCTAAACAAATGATGGGAGATTTAGGTGCAATCAGTAGACAACTGCAAACACATTGCAGAAAGGTTTTCTTTCCCAGCAATCCAAACAAAAGCGCAGGGTAGCTCACTCTTACATATGATGACATGGGAAAGTCTTTTATTAAATAGCAAAAAACCATAGCTTTGAGTATTTGAGTAGATGAGCCTTATGTGTGTTAATTAATCGCACATGTGCATTGATTCAAATTATGCAGCAGCTAATGGCTGTGTGCAGTGTGTATGGACGCGTGGACTTTCATATGGTACGACAGGCTTCAGCAACTTACGAGTGGTCGAGGGCTACCTTTTCGTTTCCCATGCGTATGTTTTGCAGTCCTACGTGAATCGGTCCTGACTCTGTTGGAACGCCCATACTGTACATGGGTAGCCCGTGTGCTGCTCATTTGCATTAAGTGTCTTGCCCCTCTAGACACGCATTCGGGACTCGTCCCATGCCGATGCTTGCATCCTAAGTCAGACGTCTGTGTGTGAATCGGTCGGCTATGCTGGGTTCTGTGCATATGCAGTTTATAAAATCGTAAATACACGCACGTAGATTGCACACTTACTTATGTGTGAACATGGTGCTTGTGCTTCCTGCCAGCGCTTATTGACAATGTAAATGTATTAATAGTATACGGTCGATCCAGACCTCTGCTGCCCCTGCGGTTAGAGCTCCGGTGACAGCGAAGGTCCTGTAGAGGATTGCGTTGCGATCCTAAATTTTTGTGCATGCAGGGAGAGACCGCTCCCCTCGTATGTATAGAAACCCAACAGCAGGACCCTAACTTAACATTATGCATCGGGATGGTGGGGGATGGTACGCAAATGAGGATCGTACATAAGGGCTTTAAGAAAAAGGTTACTGCACGATTTAAATACCTCCCACCATGTCTACACGTTGCAAGCATGGCGGCTTGTACGGCTCCGCCTTCAGAAAGGAAGGATAGAGGATAGCTCCATGCTGGAAGCCTTATGTTCACACATGCGCACTCACCATTTACCATCGTTTTATGCTCCGTGCCAGCAGAATATGATAGTAAATGGAGAGTATGGACCCGGTCCATTAATAAAATTAAATTCTTTTTTTGTTTATTTTTATTACACATAAACAGTATTTCCTTACCTTTAGCGTTGCGTTCCGTATGGTGTTATATAGGCTGTGAAGTGCCTCCCCTTCAGTAATTCAAATTGTTTAAGATGTTCCTTGTTTAACATGATCAGGACACAAGCTGTCGCAGCAGTGAGTTGCGTTCCGATCTGGCTAGCTGTACATGCCGTCTATGTGTTTCTGATATGCACATTGTGAAGGAATGGGGAGATAACGCCACACCATCAGCTCTACGTTTGTGTCTGTAATCTCAAACAATTGGCTTGTTCTATCAGGCTTCAGCCACAGGCCCCGCCTCTCTTTTGGTCCCCGAAAGAGACACACCCCTTCCACCCCCTGTAGTTACACCCCTGCCTGGAGCTAACACATGGTTGCCGACTGTCCCGGAATGTCCGGGAGACTCCCGGAATCCTGAGAGATCTCCCGGACTCCCGGGAGAGGACCCTTTTCTCCCGGCGCCA
>WWET01002366.1:207303-240044 GCA_011038615.1 Limnodynastes dumerilii
ATCTCCTTCATATCATATACTGTCTACCCATTCACATTACCTTATGTTGTAATGGAGCTTATAATCCACCCAAAGGCCCCCTGGTTGTTTATTTTAGGAGAAACTGACATTTTTGTAATTATTAGACAGTGAAATTTAAACTAGCTCCTTCATATCATATACTGTCTACCCATTCACATTACCTTATGTTGTAATGGAGCTTATAATCCACCCAAAGGCCCCCTGGTTGTTTATTTTAGGAGAAACTGACATTTTTGTAATTATTAGACAGTGAAATTTAAACTAGAAATCAATTATACAATATAGCAATTATAGACATTTATAAGCAAATATATTATGCTTCAAAGATGCAACCCTAAGACTCTCCTCTCCACAGCCTAACCCTAAGACTCTCCTCTCCGCAGCCTAACCCTAAGACTCTCCTCCCCACAGCCTAACCCTAAGACTCTCCTCTCCGCAGCCTAACCCTAAGACTCTCCTCCCCACAGCCTAACCCTAAGACTCTCCTCTCCGCAGCCTAACCCTAAGACTCTCCTCCCCACAGCCTAACCCTAAGACTCTCCTCTCCGCAGCCTAACCCTAAGACTCTCCTCCCCACAGCCTAACCCTAAGACTCCCCTTCCTGCAGCCTAACCCTAAGACTCTCCTCCCCGCAGCCTAACCCAAAGACTCCTCTCCTTGCAGACTGACACTAACCCTCCCCTTCCATGACTATAACCCTAACTCCCCTGGTTGAAATCCTCTCCTGTGACATTCATTGCACCTCAGGCTTATACAGCCTTTAGTTCCCTTTCTCTTCAATAGTCACATCTCTGCTTAATATAAATAGCATCAATTTATTGTTGGCTAATTTCATGTTTCTTACAATAGTCGTGATAAATAATGCTTATATGACATATATCTTAACTAAAACTCTAAAAACCATATTTTTACTTAAGAGTGAGGACAGAACCGCACCTAACTCACTGGTGCAGCCCCTAAACCTCCCCCCCCCCGTGTTTAGGTACCTTATGGGACTTAAGAGTGATATAGGGCTACCTTATCTTACCGTGCATAGGAAACTATGCACGGACAATGCCTCCCCCACCCTACTCGGCTAATCTAAATCCCCTCTCCCACTTCTACCTGAACACTCCTTGATGCAGCATTACGCTGCCCCCGTCTTCCTAAACTACTCGGTGCATTCTTTAAAGACCCCGTGGAGGCAATCTACATAAATGACCTACTACGCGGCTGCTTATTACGTGTGCATACAGTCCTAATACTCTAATGCTTCGGTGCCTGCATAAAGTAGAGACCAATATTCAAAGAAGGACAGACAGTGAATATAGTGCAGCACATTTTTCTTTTTCTTTGTTTGTAAAGTAGAGACCAGCCACTGACGTTATAAGCTTGTACAGTCATCTGAAAAGTTAGTGAGAGGTTTGTTTTTTTTCCTTCACCCCCTACAATTTATATAGAGTGTGGAACGGGAAGGGAAGACTGCCACTTTGCAAAACTTAGCAGCATATTAAAAAAAGGGCCCAAAAAAAGAAAAACATATAAAATGACTTTCAGCAAACACTACTGAACATGTGGTCATTGGAAGTCACTTCTGACATGCTCTTGGCCAGCTCCAGGCGGTTTTTATGACAACAGGAAATATGTTCACCAGCTTTGGGAGTTCCACCAGCCCCAGTGGAAGGGAGAACAATTTGGTGTTCTAGGTACACTATATCCTGTAGCCTGATTGACAGGACATTGCTATAAACCAGATTTACATGAAATCAGCTCTCAGGGTCTGGCTCGGTAGCCAAGAAGAAATGTATATTAAAAGAAGCATAAAAATTGCACATTTTTCATATCCCAAATCAGTACATTGGTTCTTCCAGGATTTACGAGGCTTCTGTCATAACGCTTGCTTTTTATCTCTAGACAGAAGGTCAAATGAGGCATTTTGGCATCGTCTGAGCGTTGGCTCATGAACCCGGACTGTGCAAGCTAAGATGATACTTTTAATCACAGGCTAATGGAGAAATAATAATCGAAAAACGTGAAAAAAGGGAAAAACAGTGAAGGTGAAAACATTCAGTCATTGACAACTAATTAATCATAGTCTTTCAGGAAACACTGGTGGGGAAACTATTGGTCCCAGGTTAGCGGCTATTATTCTGTTTCAAAGCTTATAAAGCTGTTAAAAGAAGTCACTGAACGTTCTTAATAAAGCGTCTCATGGTAACTGACTTAGTTTGTCTACTCATTTTGAGTCTGGGTTTTTTTATGGTTGTTTCTTGATTTATCTTCTCCACAACCATTGACCTTGTTACTCTCTGGTTATCACTCCTGACGTTAGTGCAACCATTTAATTCAGCGATGAGCAAAAGATGGCATTCTGTACAGTGACTTGTACCCTTGGTTTTTTCATCTGTGTTGATGTCAGATTTGTTTGTTTATAGCACTTCCACCTGCAGGTATGGTATTGTGGTTAGGTTTCTTGATCTTGGTATAAATGCATTTTTTTTTCCAAGATGAAAGGCAATATTCAGTGCTTTGGTTGGTAGAAAGTCACCCATGTGACCAGGAATAATTTTTGTGCTGCTTTTTGCCTCAATAAAGGTTTTAGCCACCTTTTCAGGTAAATTCTGCACTTTCTACTTTGATAACGTGTTCAGTTCACTTTGGGAAAGATATTCTGTTCTTCTGTTCACTTTTACAAGTTTCATCAGTGTCATTCTACAGTTCACCACACAGGGGCAGAAGATGCCAGACTAGGCCCCATAGCAAGGAGGTGGGGCGTGAATGGATAGGCGGGGCTAAGTAGGTCTGGAGGTGGCGCTCGGCAGAACTGCTTCCTGATAGAATCTGTCAGAGGCTGACAGCTTAGAACAGCGGTCAGCGCTCCATGTATTCATGTATGATTGCTGAGCACTAATAGTGCTATATATACATACACTCATACATGGAGTGCCAAGCACTGTTTTAAGCTGTCAGCCTCTGACAGCCTGCTTACAGTGCAGGGGGAGTGCTTGCCACAGACACCCCTCTCCTCTGGGCCCTGTAGAAGCTGCACCCCTTGTACCCCCTATAGTTATGCCCCTGTCACCGGATTTATTCTGTGTTGCTCTTGACTTTATCACTCGCTAGGTGTCTTCACTGCATCATTCTTTATTTCCTTAAATATGTTCTGTACAGCTCATCTGTCCATCAGATATATTTAATACTTTGATTGAAATACATTCTGCTCTACTTTTCACTATAAAATGTATTCATCAGAAGCATGCTATAAAACACTTGTGTTCATAACTCTTTATTATTGAATATATTATTGAGAAGAGAATGAAGTAGAAGGGTCACACATGCTTGTCATGGCTACATTAACATAGGATAGTCTACTCCATGGTTGCCGACTTTTGGCAGCTTCCCTCCGGGAGATCCCGGAGAGAAGCTAGCGCCGCATGCGGGGACGGGGCTTAATGACGCGGGGTATGCAAATCGCGTCATTAGGCTCCGCCCCGTTTTTTTATTGAAATAGGGGTCGGGACGGGGCTTGATGACGCAAATTGCATCATCTAGTCCCTTCCTGTGCCTAGCAACACTAGTATACTAGTGTTGCTAGGCAGGGGGGCAGCTTAGGTGCATTTGCTACAAATGCCATTCAGACACCAACATATTTTATTAAATATCCCCTCTGGTATCTGGTTTAAACACAAGCATGGTGCTGCGGGAGATTTGCTGGCTCTCCCGGGATACCGGGAGTACTGCCCGAATTTCGGGAGTCTCCTGGACATTCCGGGAGAGTCGGCAACCCTGGTCTACTCCCCTGTATGATATGTAAGTATGATAGTGATCACAGTACATTCATTCACTACATTCATTCTATTTCAGTATCTACATTAATTGGTCCAGTGTTATGGTGATTGGGGAGTTCTTATGTCTTGTGTCATCAGAACATAAAGGACCTTCCTGTAAGGCCAAACATTGACTTTTCTGTATGAAAACTACAAGAGGAAAGTTTCTGATGACACAGCAAAAGCTTCAGCTTTAAAAGAGAGCAGCCAATGCAAAAGGTTATAGGATAAGTAGCCTAATGTTTCATGGTTATTCATTACTGGAAGGTACAAAAATGCCAATTTCAAGGCAGGAAATCATTTGGGTATTGTGATATTACTTTAAACATATTAGTGTTATTGTAGAAATGGGTATACGATGTGTGCTGTCTTTTCACATACTTATAAATACAAAATATAAAATTTTTTATCTAAAAGTTTTCATGCTCTTTATAATAATAAACCTTCACAATCTATTCTGAAGTCCCAAAAATAACGAGACAAAAACTCAGCAACATAATTAATATATTTTTATTTATTTCAAAGACAGAAGGTCTTAAGCTGGCTGAGGATCTGCCCTCAGAAAAGATGGCTCCCGTGACCACACGGTTTCAGAACAGTGTAAAGGCGACAGGAAAGTTTTCCTGACCCTATACCTTGTTCCACAGCCTAACCTTAACCCTCCGCTCTATGCAGCCTAACCCTAACCCTCCTCTGGAGCCTAACCACAACCGTTCCTGTTCTGCAACCTTACCCTAACTACAATGGATACCTCATTGAAAGTGGGCCATTTCACATGGTACCTGTTCTGGAATGTATATTTTCACTATTAAAATGCTGTCAGGAATAGTATATCTGAAACTTAGCTTTCAGCTGTTTTGGCCCTTTAGTCTGTCAGTGCATGCCAGATGACCACACACAAGTGATTATAAGCAGGGCCGCCATCATTACAGGGCCAATGCACAGCCGAGTGATGTCACATAGGTGGCGGGTCCACACTGGTGTGTCCCAGGCCCCATAAATTCTGAAATCGGCTCTGATTATCAGTACCAGCAGGATGTGGCAAATAGAAGGGACGGTTTGCCTTAATGGAAACTCTACTTTCCTGCTGGAAGCAATTTCTTGTCTGCTTTGTATGCTGAGCAGTAGTTTTCTATACTTTTGGGGTTTTTTTTATATCATATAATTATTTTATTATATAAATATTCTTTCCTCCCTTTTCCATCCTGCATATAATGGTTATTTCTGACAATCTGCATAGACATAGAAACATAGAAAGTGACGGCAGATAAGAGCCACATGGCCCATCCAGTCTGCCTAGTTGTTTATTTAAAACTATACTTACCCTAGACCCTATTTACCCCTAATTTTGTTTAAAATTTAGGATATCCTTATATTTATCCCAGCATGTTTAAACTGTTCTACTGTGTTAGCCTCAACCACCTCAGATGGGATAAAATAACTAACACTTTAAAAGCGCCTAAAAACTGCTGCAGACCTCTACCAAAGAGGGCCCCCCCTCTAGTGAATCAAAAGTGGAAATATATATGTGTATGGGGGAGGTACAGCGCTGTCTCAGTGTGTTTCACAGCAAAAAATTGCACAATAACCCTATAGCGGCATACAGATGTCAATATAAGGAATAGTCTCACTGTCAGTGTGCGTGGAGTTCAATAAATGGTTCTTGAGAGAATCAGTGGTAATCCAGTCACCGTCTCCTGCTTCCCATTTGGATGATTGTGTTGTCACCTAACCCGCCGCCTGTTAGGACGTCCCGGCGGCTGCTGCTACATACGGACCATCTCATCATCCCTCCTGGGACCTTAGGGGTGCGGACACTGTTATTTGATCCTGGAGCCCTGTTCTATATGTATTTTTTTGTTTGTATTATTATCCCAGTAAAGTTGTTTATCCTATACCTACTGGAGTTGGAGTAGTGTTTACATCTCCATTGATGTCATCCAGCGAGCTATATCAGTATGTTTGACTCCATTTGATTTTATTTCTCTCACTCTTATGCTTTTTATGTATGGACATAGGAGGATCTTTACCTACCTGTGAATGCCCGTCAAGCACCTCAGATGGGAGGCTATTCCACTTATCTATCACCCTTTCAGGGAAGTAATTTTTCTGCACATTTCTTCTGAATCTATCACCCTCCAGTTTATATTCATTCCCTCGTGTTCCTCTTCCTTTGAAAAATGCTACCCTCCTCTAGCAGGTCACAACCCTTGATGTATTTGAAAGCTGCTATCATGTCCCCCCTCTCCCTTCTCTGCTCCAAGCTATACATGTTTAGTTCCTCTAGCCTTTCTTGGTATGATTTGTTAAACAGGCCATGGACCATTTTAGTTGCTCTTTTTTGCACAGTCTCTAGTGTATTTATGCCTTTCTGGAGATATGGCCTCCAGAACTGAACACAGTATTCTAGGTAAGGTTGTACCAATGATCTATAAAGGGTCATTACTACCTCTCTCTTTCTGCTACTAATTCCTCACCCTATACAACCAAGCATCTGACTTGCCTTCCTGATTGCTTTGTTACATCGCTTGGCTACCTTTAAGTCACTGGAAATAATGACTCCTAGATCCCTTTCCTCCTCCGTAGATTCTAATGTTATGCCATTAAGGATATATTGAGCCTTTGGGTTTTTGTGCCCCAAGTGCATGATTTTGCATTCCTCCAGTCTACCTAGATCATCCCTCATTTTCTATACCCCACCTGGCATGGCTACACTGTTACATATCTTGGTGTCATCTGCAAAAAGGCATATTTTCCCCTCAATACCACAGGCGAAAGGCCATCTTTTTTGATGCAATGATTTGTTGCTGTTAATAATGCATTTTTTCCCCACTGCTCCTGTACTCCTTTCATGTTCCTCCACTCTGCCAAAGAATCACTTACACATTTCCCCGTTTCTACAAAATCTGCCTTCCTAAAGTCTAGCACCCTCGTCTTTGTGTGGCACATTTCTCTCAGTCATTATACTAAACCAGACTGCTTGATGATCACTGGATCCTAGGTTCTCACCCACACTTACTTCTGAGATTCTGTCACCATTTGTAAATACCAAATCTAAGATGACCTCTTTGCGAGTGGGCTCTCTCACAAGTTGCTTAAGGGACGCTCCCTGTAATGAATTTTAAATGTCCCTACTTCAAGTGGAGCTTGCTGAAGACTTATCCCAGTTTACATAAGGTAGATTAAAATCTCCCATGATTATTACATCCCCTTTTAATGCCATTTTAGCAATGTCTTCAAGTAGGACATTGTCCCTTTGCTATATATCACTCCAGTACAAAGAATAACCCCCTGGGTTTCTATGGTTACCCAAAGCGCCTGTTTTTTCTCCAATACTCCCGAGCCACCATGCTGCCTAATTTTAATCTGGAAAAGAAGATTCTTTATGATCTTGCCAAGTAAATATTGTTATGTCTGTCATATCATTTGTAAACTCTGGAAACTGCATCCCTGGGTTTAGGGGAATCTGAATTCTTGCATCAGTATTTCTACAGCAGAGATTGTGTGGAACAGGGTTAGGATATTACATTAGCACAATATCTATTACTATAATCTTTATATATAATATAATTCTCTAATCATCTTTCTATGACTGTGTCATGTATCCACATCACTTCTGTTATTCCTGTACATTTTCCTGTTAGTTTCTTATATAATAGGTTTATGTTCTGCACTCTGCTAGTTGAGTCTACTTAGTTCTTTGCAGATCTGCATTTGTTTGCTTATGCCTAGCTGCCTTATGCCATGTGACAGGACAATAGGCTAGATCGCCCATTTTGTATAATTGCTTCAGTTAAACTGTGATTTAGCTGCCTACATGGTGTGTTTAGCCATCAGAGCCCTACAGGCTTATATTTTCTTAATAACCTAAATTAACACCATTTAAAATAAATTCTCCCCCTTTCCTGGCAAACTACACAACATCTGATCTTTGTTCAAACCACATCCTCTTTTCCATAAGCCTTTTCTCTTTTGCAACCTGATTATTAGGACAGTCCCTCCTCAATATCATGTGATATCATCCAAATCCATCCAGTGGAATGCCCAGGACCTCTAAAGCCTGCCCAGGATTCTAGTGGACTACCTCACCTTGCTTTCATGCCAATGTGTGAAAAGTGAGATGTGAATCTTCTGTGCTAGATGTCAAGATTTTATTTATTTGTTTTGCAGAAGAGAAATTTTGTCATCTTTTAGCCAATGTCACAACTCACAGAAATGCATAATAATTTGTTCCTTTTAAAAATAACAGATGATAGTTTTCAAACTATTAGGTTGTGAATAGAAAAAATGGTCCTTTTTGGCTCTTAAGTAAATTAGTATGATTACCATGGGAGTAACTGCTACAGGGCCTAGAGGTGAGGTCGGTCTGGGGCACTGCTTCAAAATGCTGGCGACCATAACTGCACATGCACCGGATTGGGATGGGGGAATACAAGTTGCCTTCTTCCCTTCCCAAACAGAGTTTTGCCAGCATCCTTGCTATTTGCATGGTTCTCCAGGCCGTTGCAGGCGATTTGCTTACTCGCCCGAGATACTGGGAGAAATGCCCACATTTTGGGAGTTGGCAACCATGAGATTAACAACCTGAGTCCTGAAACTCTGCTGGGTTTTGCTGACCTTAATCCACTCCTCTTGGGGTATGGCACATCAGCAGTCAGCTTGCATGTATTGCACCAGGCTGGTAGTGATTATCACTTAGACCTGGGGATAGATTTACTAAACTTCTAAAAAGGAGAAATGGAGATTTTGTCACCAGCAGCCAATCAGATTCTAGCTCTTGCTTTTCTCTAAGATACTAGAGAATGGCAGCTAGAATCTGATTGGTTGCTATGGGCAACATCTCCATATTTTTCTTTTTGAGAAGTTTAGTAAATCTATCTATGTTTTATGGGGCCACCTCCAGAACCTTGGTGCAAAATAATGTTTATGTATCCCTTCTGTGTCCGAAAGTTTATAAATCAATGCGCGGCCTTTGTAGAAGACATGTTATGTTACTGCTACTATCTTTGGTACAGTGTTAATACCTTGCACACTTTTTAATGTGTGCACACGGAGAATAAAGCCATAATAGTCATATATAGTATACTTTGCCAGTACCAGGTTTACGGACTCTAAAAATAAAAAGCCAAATGCTACAGACGGGGAATTGGAAGAAAATATTTAAATTTGGTGATTAAACTGGGTCCAGGGTAGAAAACATCACAGAGGTTGTTCAGGATAATTACTTCTGCAAAATAAACCGCAGTGAAACCACGGCAAATGATATTTTAATGCCTGACTGCAGTCTTTTTCCTCTGGCCAAAGCTATAACTTCATTAACTTCTTTTTTTTTTCTTTACTTCCCTTCCCTCTTAAAGCATAGCTTTAAAAATAATAATGAAATAAATAAAAAGGCCCTGTTCTGGTTCAGGCAATAGACAACGTTCAGCACACCAAGTGTTACATACCTCCCAACATTTGAGAATTGGAAAGAGGGACAAAATTTAGCGACATGGTAGAGGGGGTGTGTCTTGTACTTCCCAGTAGGCGTGTCTGGGGAAAGTGGGTGTGTCTTGCACCGCAGCGGGTCTAGTGCCTGCCTCTTTTATTAATTCAGCCATCCATATGTCTGCCCCTTATTATTTCTCCAAACAGCCAAATCCGCCTCCATGTCTGCCCCATTCATTATTTGTCCAGCTTCCGTATGCCTGCCTCTTTATTATTTGTCCAGCCTCCATATGCCTGCTCCTTTATTATTTGTCCAACCTCCATATGCCTGCCCCTTTATTATTTGTCCAACCTCCATATGCCTGCCTCTTTATTATTTGTCCAACCTCCTTATGCCTGCTCCTTTATTATTTGTCCAGCCATCCATATCTGCCCCTTATTATTATGCCCAGCCATCCATATCTGCCCCTTTTTATTATGCCCAGCCATCCTTATCTGCCCCTTTATTATTATGTCCAGCCATCCATATTTGCCCCTTTATTATTATGTCCAGCAATCCATATCTGCCCCTTATTATGCCCAGCCTCCATATGCCTGCCCCCTTTTTATTATGTACAGCCATCCATATCTGCCCCTTATTATTGTGCCCAGCCATCCATAGCTGCCCCTTATTATTATGCCCAGCCATCCATATCTGCCTCTTATTATTATTATTATGTCCAGCCATCCATATTTGCCCCTTTTTTATTATGCCCAGCCACCCATATCTGCCCCTTATTATTATGCCCAGCCATCCATATCTGCCCCTTTTTATTATGCCCAGCCATCCCTATGTGCCCCTTTATTATTATGGCCAGTCATCCATATCTGCCACTTATTATTATGCCCAGCCATCCATATCTGCCCTTATTATGTCCAACCATCCATATCTGTCCCTTTTTATTATGCCCAGTCATCCATATCTGCCCCCTTAATAATTGTGTCCAGCGATCCATGTACGTCCCTTATATTTATGTCCAGCAATCCATGAATAATCCTCTTATTATTTCTCTTCTCTTACTTACCTTTTAGAGTCTTCTCCCTTCCTCCGCGGCTCTGTCTCTCCGTCGCTCCCTCTCTGATGACTGCGGTCATGTGGTGTGGAAGTACAGGTAATACAGGGCTCCTACGGGAGCCCTGTAGGAACAAATCTCTTTTGTAGAATGGCAGTGACCGCATAGGTTCGGTCACTGCCATTCACAGTAACAGGTTTGGTCTTACAGGGCTCCTGTGGGAGCCCTGTATTTCCTGTACTGTGCATACGCGGCAGGGCTTTACAAGAAAAACAAAAAACAAAAAAAACCCCCACAACTTTGTCCCAGGAGTCTGATCTCCCGGGACAAGTTGTGGGGCAGGCGGGACAGCGGGGCAGTCCCCCGAAAGATGGACAGTTGTGAGGTATGGTGTTGTGTAACGACAACTCCCATCATTCCTTGCATTGTATTAGCTAGGTCTTTGCTGGAGCATGCTGGGATTTTTATAACTTGGATTCTATAACTCTGTCTATTATTCATATATTTATGTTATTATGTATTCACTCCTTTATTTCCAATGCAAAGTTTTTGTGGGTAGATAAAGCCATAACATTCACTGGTTTCTAAAAACGCTCTTTAGTATTTTACGTGCAGCCCAGAAGCCGAAGATAACATGCTCCATTGCGAGGAGGTGGGGCCTGAGTCTGGATGGGCTGGGCTAGGCAGAGCCAGGTGGGACTGGGGGCGGAGCAGGGCAGGACCACTGCCTAATAGAAGCTGTCAGAGGCTGACAGCTTAGAACAGATCTTGGCACTCCATGTATGAGTGCTGAGCACTACAGCGCAGGGAGAGTGGCTGCCACTGGTGCCCCTTTCCTCCGGGCCCTGTAGCAGCTGCACTCCTTGTACCCACTGTAGTGGTGCAGCCAGTTCCTGTAATAAAGTGAGAGCTAACCCGTAGTTGTTCCATAGTAACCTACCAATGCGCTCTCATTCATACGGAGACCTGGCTGATGGAGCAGGAAGTGAATGCTTATCAGCAAGCAATTGTTCACTCTTCAGGCGAATGCCACATTGACACCCAAGGGCATTGTGGGGCATTCCTATGCCAGATAATTTCACCCCAATCCAGGTGCAAAAAAAGCAATTGCAACCCCTTCTAATCTCACCTCTGTAATTACTAATTGACGATATGAAACACACACCCAACAGAAGCTGGTTGCACTTTCCAAAAACATGTTTCTGGATGTGAATAGGGGTGTGATGTTTTGCGTGCATGCCTTTTAACCATAAAACGCAACTATACTGCACACCAGCTGTTAAATCCAGGTGCATAGCTACAATAATGGGGCATCAGAGGCACAACTAAGGTTGAGAAACGTAAGACGTTTGCCCAAGGTGCCAATGAATGCCCAGCTGATGAGGTGGCATCGGTGCCAACAGGACATACAACCACCCAAATTAACCCTGTCACCCACCAACAGTGAAAAGATGAGCAGAGGAGCCCTTCCCTCTCCTTATCTGTGAAAAAGATTGAAGGAGAGCATCCTCCTCTGCCTTGCTCTGTATCAGTCTTCAACCTCTATTATAGTTCAGGTGCTGATTCTCCGAGAATATCTGGGAGGTTCAGAAATTCAGGCATTTCTCCCGGTATTGCGGGAGAGCAGATAAATCTCCCGCATGTGCTGCCCGGCATTACAGCAATTCATAGTGTTCCAGGGGAACACTATAAATTGCAGTATTGATTAACGGGGGTGGGGCTTAATGACATGATTTGAATATATGACATCTTTAAGCCCCGCCCTACACTGGCATCTTTCTCTTCTCTCCGAGATCCACCGCAGAGAAGAAATTCAAAGCTGGCAACCCTGTTGTAGCTCATTTTCTTCCCCAGCATGCAGCACAGGAGTATCCTTCCTCTTCAGCCTAGTTAATATTATGATGTGTTATCTTTGCTCTCCCTGTACAAAAGTTTATTCCACAATCAAATAAAATCATCATCCTCATGATCGTTTTGTTTCTAGGGCTCTACAGATTCCATAGTGCTGTAACGCGTTTTAAAACTAAGTGGTGGTTGCTCATCAATTGATAGGTCAACCAACTACTTCATAGACACAAAGGTCTGGATTCACAAGACCATAATTTTTTACATACCTGCCTAATTTTGCGATTCTAGCTACTACCAAGGGCGTAAATTCCGGGGGTTCAATGGGTTAAGTTGCTGTGGGGCCCAGCGGCCTAGGGTGCCCAGCAACCACCCCATTGCACCTGTACTTTATATATTAGTTCTGAGTTAGGGGGCCCCTAAGAAGATTCTGCTGTGGGGCCCACAAAGTTCTAGTTACGCCCCTGGCTACTACACATGCTTAGTAACTATTTTATGCTATTTACATAGCGTTTAGTTACATAGATTGTGTACGTGTGGTCTTTAAAGACTGCATGTACGCAATCTGCATAACGAAACACTACGTAGATAGCGTAAAATGGTTACTAAGCATGCGTAGACGCTAGAATCGCAAAATTAGGCAGGTATGTAAAAAATGATGGTGTTGTGAATCCAGCCCAAAGAATGAAAATGTCCCAGGTCACTTATTAACCAGTAACCACTAACCAGTTATCTAAAGACAACATGACTTCAATAATGGACATAGAAATGAAAATTTGGTCTCTTGTTAATCGGCTGCAGTGTCATCTACTTTTATCTTTTCTATAAAGATGAAGGTTTTTTTATTTAGTGACAATTTAATAATCAATAAATACAGATACTGCCATTTTTACTGACAAATAGTTTTCCTGACAGCGCTAGACACACCCATGGGTGGAGCTATTCACAGGGCACATCCCTTTGTCAGTACAAGACACGCCCTTTCGGTGCAGCAGCTTCATAGTTTTGTCACAATGTCCCTGACATTTGATATTCATGTGTATAATAAGCATAACAGCAGATAAATAAATACACAATAACACATAATCGGACGTAGCAGAGATACAGTTATACATTTCATAAATGTATATGTTTAAAACCTATGTGCATTAAAAGGTATTCCATCAGTTGTAACTACGATACTTGTTAAACCACACACAGGAAGTGAATAGTAATTTTTTTTATCTGACTCTGACGCATGTGACATAAATTTATCGGACAAACATTTATTTTTGGACAAGGTACATATGCATTTGTTCTCTATTTTTTTATGTGATTTTTTTTTGTTTTGTAACAGTAAGACAGCTCCATGTTTTCAGTAGCATGTTTTACCGTTTCCCTAAACCGTTATCTTCATTTCCAATCCCGGGTACCTTGGCAATACTGCGTCCTGAAGAACAGACCGGGTCTTGTCCTGCACTTTTTTTAACCTGTGCTTTTTTTTCTGGCAAATGTGAGGCTGTGCAAACAGCTTTGAAATGCTCAAATCCAAATTAGTCTTGGCGGGTGCCCAGAAAAGCTGGGAGCTGGCAAATTCAAATCATTTTCAACTTCAAACTATTTTTTTTTCTGGGTTTTATGTCATCGCATGTGAGTTAAAACTTAGGCGAAAGACTCCTTGTTGACTTTTTAACCTCTTTTTACCTGCAGGAATCAAAGATTCCCCCCTTTTTTTTTTTTTATTATACATAGTGACACAATGAAAGACTTAGGGCCACGTTTATTCATAGATGCAGTATGTGGCGGAGCACTTTGATTGGTCCGGCCTGTATGATGTATAGTCTTGGGCAGCCCCCAAATGCCGTTGATCAGCAACATGCTGCCAATAATGACTGGTAAATGTCTGTTAGATCTGACACATATCTTAGAACACAATGGGGCCGATGCAGTGGTGAGCGTTCGCCAGCTCCTGTAGCGTATCTTGGCGTCATTAATTGTGCTGCGTATGCTCAGACACGATGGGCCCTTTATGTTTCAACGCGTAGCGTATTTACGCTATCGTAATTACTATATACTTCTCTAGGCACTCCCATTGGTCGTACGTATTTTTGCCGTTTTACGCTTTCCAAACTCTACCTTAATTTTTTAAAGCGCAACTCCTGTCCGATGGAATGGCTGCACGTACTTACGCGTCTAAGCCCATGCTGTATGATTTAATTGCCCCCCCCGCCTCCGAAGTGTAATTACTGGAGTCGTATAGGTTGGCATGCCCCTTCTTTCGTAGTTACGCTCTAGATTTTGTATGTAAGTGCCGTAACTGCAAAATAGCGTATTTACGACTCCGGCTAGTGTAAATACGCTATCGGACATAGCTCTGGATCTGGCCCGATGTGTGTGCAATTGCACCCGATTCAGACTCGAACCCACCTCGATCTGCACCTGTGTGCGTTCTGTAGAGCGCGTCGCGGGGGAGAAGGGGTAGAGGCCCGTGGGCAGTGTACAGTAAGGGGGAGCCCAAGCAAGTGCACCCTATGCAGTGCTAAATGAAGACTGGTACACAGTTAAAGTCAAAACATTTGCACCAGCCACTGGTCATGTCCTGAGTCCGAGGAGCTGACACTCCATGACCTATTTTGGACCTTCGTGTTTAAATTTCGTTATTCAAGTGCAATACAGTAAATCTGGAATCACTGCTGGAGCACTGTGTAGGCGTCAAATATAAAAAAAAATTTTAAAAAATCAGAATTTGGAATTTGATATTGTTTTAGTGCATTCACGTTAAGACTGAAATGTCTGTGCTGTTCATAGCCTCCATTTCCATGATCGATTATAGTGTATTGCGCTGCACTTGCACTACGTAAATGGTGGCGTAGCAGCATTGAGCTTGGCAGCTTTTTGCCCGTATATGTATAGCCATCCAGAGGTACCATCACCTACGCCCTTAGATCACACGCAGCCGCCCATGTTTTGTGCTCAGGTGATTGCCGATTTGCATGTTAGTGAGAGACCACTCCCCTCACATGCCGGTGCATAAATAAGGTTCGTACGCAACCCTTACTGTATAATTAAATACCTCCCTCTTCCTATTAAGGTTGGGGTTAGGTGATGGTTAGGGTTAGGCTATGGAGAGCGGAGGATTATGGTTGGGGGGGGTTAGGGTTAGGCTGTGGAATGAGGATGGTTAGAGTTGGGGGGTTAAGGTCAGTCTGTGGAAAGAGGATGGTCAGAGTTAGGGGGAAGGTTAAGGTTAGGCTGCAGAATGAGGATGGTTAGAGTTGGGGGGTTAAGGTCAGTCTGTGGAAAGAGGATGGTCAGAGTTAGGGGGAAGGTTAAGGTTAGGCTGCAGAATGAGGATGGTTAGAGTTGGGGGGTTAAGGTCAGTCTGTGGAAAGAGGATGGTCAGAGTTAGGGGGAAGGTTAAGGTTAGGCTGCAGAATGAGGATGGTTAGAGTTGGGGGGTTAAGGTCAGTCTGTGGAAAGAGGATGGTCAGAGTTAGGGGGAAGGTTAAGGTTAGGCTGCAGAATGAGGATGGTTAGAGTTGGGGGGTTAAGGTCAGTCTGTGGAAAGAGGATGGTCAGAGTTAGGGGGAAGGTTAAGGTTAGGCTGCAGAATGAGGATGGTTAGAGTTGGGGGGTTAAGGTCAGTCTGTGGAAAGAGGATGGTCAGAGTTAGGGGGAAGGTTAAGGTTAGGCTGCAGAATGAGGATGGTTAGAGTTGGGGGGTTAAGGTCAGTCTGTGGAAAGAGGATGGTCAGAGTTAGGGGGAAGGTTAAGGTTAGGCTGCAGAATGAGGATGGTTAGAGTTGGGGGGTTAAGGTCAGTCTGTGGAAAGAGGATGGTCAGAGTTAGGGGGAAGGTTAAGGTTAGGCTGCAGAATGAGGATGGTTAGAGTTGGGGGGTTAAGGTCAGTCTGTGGAAAGAGGATGGTCAGAGTTAGGGGGAAGGTTAAGGTTAGGCTGCAGAATGAGGATGGTTAGAGTTGGGGGGTTAAGGTCAGTCTGTGGAAAGAGGATGGTCAGAGTTAGGGGGAAGGTTAAGGTTAGGCTGCAGAATGAGGATGGTTAGAGTTGGGGGGTTAAGGTCAGTCTGTGGAAAGAGGATGGTCAGAGTTAGGGGGAAGGTTAAGGTTAGGCTGCAGAATGAGGATGGTTAGAGTTGGGGGGTTAAGGTCAGTCTGTGGAAAGAGGATGGTCAGAGTTAGGGGGAAGGTTAAGGTTAGGCTGCAGAATGAGGATGGTTAGAGTTGGGGGGTTAAGGTCAGTCTGTGGAAAGAGGATGGTCAGAGTTAGGGGGAAGGTTAAGGTTAGGCTGCAGAATGAGGATGGTTAGAGTTGGGGGGTTAAGGTCAGTCTGTGGAAAGAGGATGGTCAGAGTTAGGGGGAAGGTTAAGGTTAGGCTGCAGAATGAGGATGGTTAGAGTTGGGGGGTTAAGGTCAGTCTGTGGAAAGAGGATGGTCAGAGTTAGGGGGAAGGTTAAGGTTAGGCTGCAGAATGAGGATGGTTAGAGTTGGGGGGTTAAGGTCAGTCTGTGGAAAGAGGATGGTCAGAGTTAGGGGGAAGGTTAAGGTTAGGCTGCAGAATGAGGATGGTTAGAGTTGGGGGGTTAAGGTCAGTCTGTGGAAAGAGGATGGTCAGAGTTAGGGGGAAGGTTAAGGTTAGGCTGCAGAATGAGGATGGTTAGAGTTGGGGGGTTAAGGTCAGTCTGTGGAAAGAGGATGGTCAGAGTTAGGGGGAAGGTTAAGGTTAGGCTGCAGAATGAGGATGGTTAGAGTTGGGGGGTTAAGGTCAGTCTGTGGAAAGAGGATGGTCAGAGTTAGGGGGAAGGTTAAGGTTAGGCTGCAGAATGAGGATGGTTAGAGTTGGGGGGTTAAGGTCAGTCTGTGGAAAGAGGATGGTCAGAGTTAGGGGGAAGGTTAAGGTTAGGCTGCAGAATGAGGATGGTTAGAGTTGGGGGGTTAAGGTCAGTCTGTGGAAAGAGGATGGTCAGAGTTAGGGGGAAGGTTAAGGTTAGGCTGCAGAATGAGGATGGTTAGAGTTGGGGGGTTAAGGTCAGTCTGTGGAAAGAGGATGGTCAGAGTTAGGGGGAAGGTTAAGGTTAGGCTGCAGAATGAGGATGGTTAGAGTTGGGGGGTTAAGGTCAGTCTGTGGAAAGAGGATGGTCAGAGTTAGGGGGAAGGTTAAGGTTAGGCTGCAGAATGAGGATGGTTAGAGTTGGGGGGTTAAGGTCAGTCTGTGGAAAGAGGATGGTCAGAGTTAGGGGGAAGGTTAAGGTTAGGCTGCAGAATGAGGATGGTTAGAGTTGGGGGGTTAAGGTCAGTCTGTGGAAAGAGGATGGTCAGAGTTAGGGGGAAGGTTAAGGTTAGGCTGCAGAATGAGGATGGTTAGAGTTGGGGGGTTAAGGTCAGTCTGTGGAAAGAGGATGGTCAGAGTTAGGGGGAAGGTTAAGGTTAGGCTGCAGAATGAGGATGGTTAGAGTTGGGGGGTTAAGGTCAGTCTGTGGAAAGAGGATGGTCAGAGTTAGGGGGAAGGTTAAGGTTAGGCTGCAGAATGAGGATGGTTAGAGTTGGGGGGTTAAGGTCAGTCTGTGGAAAGAGGATGGTCAGAGTTAGGGGGAAGGTTAAGGTTAGGCTGCAGAATGAGGATGGTTAGAGTTGGGGGGTTAAGGTCAGTCTGTGGAAAGAGGATGGTCAGAGTTAGGGGGAAGGTTAAGGTTAGGCTGCAGAATGAGGATGGTTAGAGTTGGGGGGTTAAGGTCAGTCTGTGGAAAGAGGATGGTCAGAGTTAGGGGGAAGGTTAAGGTTAGGCTGCAGAATGAGGATGGTTAGAGTTGGGGGGTTAAGGTCAGTCTGTGGAAAGAGGATGGTCAGAGTTAGGGGGAAGGTTAAGGTTAGGCTGCAGAATGAGGATGGTTAGAGTTGGGGGGTTAAGGTCAGTCTGTGGAAAGAGGATGGTCAGAGTTAGGGGGAAGGTTAAGGTTAGGCTGCAGAATGAGGATGGTTAGAGTTGGGGGGTTAAGGTCAGTCTGTGGAAAGAGGATGGTCAGAGTTAGGGGGAAGGTTAAGGTTAGGCTGCAGAATGAGGATGGTTAGAGTTGGGGGGTTAAGGTCAGTCTGTGGAAAGAGGATGGTCAGAGTTAGGGGGAAGGTTAAGGTTAGGCTGCAGAATGAGGATGGTTAGAGTTGGGGGGTTAAGGTCAGTCTGTGGAAAGAGGATGGTCAGAGTTAGGGGGAAGGTTAAGGTTAGGCTGCAGAATGAGGATGGTTAGAGTTGGGGGGTTAAGGTCAGTCTGTGGAAAGAGGATGGTCAGAGTTAGGGGGAAGGTTAAGGTTAGGCTGCAGAATGAGGATGGTTAGAGTTGGGGGGTTAAGGTCAGTCTGTGGAAAGAGGATGGTCAGAGTTAGGGGGAAGGTTAAGGTTAGGCTGCAGAATGAGGATGGTTAGAGTTGGGGGGTTAAGGTCAGTCTGTGGAAAGAGGATGGTCAGAGTTAGGGGGAAGGTTAAGGTTAGGCTGCAGAATGAGGATGGTTAGAGTTGGGGGGTTAAGGTCAGTCTGTGGAAAGAGGATGGTCAGAGTTAGGGGGAAGGTTAAGGTTAGGCTGCAGAATGAGGATGGTTAGAGTTGGGGGGTTAAGGTCAGTCTGTGGAAAGAGGATGGTCAGAGTTAGGGGGAAGGTTAAGGTTAGGCTGCAGAATGAGGATGGTTAGAGTTGGGGGGTTAAGGTCAGTCTGTGGAAAGAGGATGGTCAGAGTTAGGGGGAAGGTTAAGGTTAGGCTGCAGAATGAGGATGGTTAGAGTTGGGGGGTTAAGGTCAGTCTGTGGAAAGAGGATGGTCAGAGTTAGGGGGAAGGTTAAGGTTAGGCTGCAGAATGAGGATGGTTAGAGTTGGGGGGTTAAGGTCAGTCTGTGGAAAGAGGATGGTCAGAGTTAGGGGGAAGGTTAAGGTTAGGCTGCAGAATGAGGATGGTTAGAGTTGGGGGGTTAAGGTCAGTCTGTGGAAAGAGGATGGCCTTCCTTGTACACGATCTGCTCCGATATCTTTGGCAATCAGAATTTATTGAGGTGTAATTTGTGCCGAGACAACAACATTGTTTTGCTGCCATTTTATACAAAGTGAAAGAATCGCTTCATTCCGAAATGTTTGCTACAAAATATGGTGTAGAATTCAGCAAAACTCTGTAAAAGCAGCCTCATATTTTATTCCCTGTCCATCCAGAAAGTATTTCACGGCGGTGCGCCCCAGACAAAAAGAAAATCAAATATCCTGACATAATCTGACAAGAGGAGAGATGGGAGCGCAGGAAAAAAATCCGCAAAAGAAAATAATTAACAATGAAATGTCAAACCACATTTCAGAACGGTTTCTCCAATTCCATCAATGTGCTGGGGAATTACTCCGGCTCTGCCCGAAACTGTTTACTTTTATATTCAGTCCCGATTTTATAGCATTCATAAAAACCATGTCTAATGATTGTAAGTATGAGGGGAAAGATCTATATTTTGCATAATGGCTTGCATGTGTGCTTTACTTCTGGCAGGAGCCCTGTAATTAGTCCCTCGCCTCACGGAGAAGAGTCTATCTGTCTTCACGACGTATGCAAGAGTCTTGGCTTTAGCTGAAGCCAAGAGAATTCTGATACCCCTCGTAGATAAACATCATCGCTTTTCACTTGTTCATCTTTCCTGCTCCTTGGCTTAGATATGGCTTCTAAGAACCAAAAAAAAGACAGCAGAGAACAAACTATTTTCTTCCGTCGTCGTTCAGCAAAACAAGAAGAAAGGACTTGGCTTGTTGACATCAATAACTGTGCTTTGACTCTGCTTGGAACATTGTGTTTAAAGAGAAAATGAGTACAAGAACTTCCTGTTTTACTCTTTAAGTAGCATATTCAGTCCAGACCTTCTTTCCTCTGGGATGGTCCACATCGCACAGTGGAGAGCCAAGGACGTACAATATTATTTCCTTTCACAAATTTTATTGGAGCTATTAAACGATAATCCTATGGTGTGGTGGTGGCAGACAATGTTATGTGTTTAAGGGTTTGTGGTCTTGAGACTCCCAAGCAATAGAAGCGATTGTTGGACACTGCAATGCTATAAAGCAGCCATTGTGTTTACGTTATCAGGAAGATAGGTTTCACTGGACACGATCTGTGCCAGGATGGCTCGAGGTGACATTGTCCCATTTCTGTCACTTAGATAGGGTCCCCAAAATAGTCACCACTTGAACCTCTTTTTCTTTTATAGCTATAGTGTAAGCTTTTTACTAAAATGAAATGTAATAGAAGAGGCTCTGGGGGGTTTGAGAGCTGAAAATTCAGACCCTGGAATAGATCATATTGCCGATTCTTGAATTATGGAGAATGCACATTCAAGCACCATGTGCCGGATCCGCATTTAAGAACTTTAGGGTAGTTACGCATGTCTTTCTCTGCAGCCTAACCCTAACCTTTCCCTCTCTGCAGCCTAACCCTAACCTTCCCCTTCTAGCAGCCTAACCTTAACCTTTCCCTCTCTACAGCCTAACCCTAACCTTCCCTTACTACTAGTCAAACTTTAACCATCTCCTTTCTACAGCCTAACCTTAACCATCCCCTTCTAGCAGCCTAACCCTAACCTTCCCCTTTTAGCAGCCTTTTCCGTCCCCCGAGTACAGTTTAGCATGGGGACAATGTATCTTGTGGAAATATGAACATTTGCCATTGTATCCCAATAAAGTCATTCTTTACTCACAAGATGTCGGTACTGATACAGCCGCAATTAAGCCGCCGGCTGTTTCGGTGTCGTCAATGGGATTGACGGAACACGATTAATAAATTAGGCCGCTATCACTCACTGTTTCCAGTGAGTCGACAGCTCCGAGCTGAGTGGGTGAAAGTGCTGTTTACCCAGCAAGAGAAAAGACATTCTGCCCTGACTGGATGGGAGCTCAGTAGAGCTCACACATTACTGTGAGGTGGATAAATCGTCCCTGCTGTTTGTAGAGAACATATCGTGTAGAGGAACTGTTATTTCTCTAGGACTGGCGCACCTATTATTGCCGAGCACTGTTAGTTTAACCTGGCAGACTGGCAGCACATCTGTGCTCTGTTCACCCATGACATTGTGACTGTAATATATCATCTCTCTTTCCATCCCAATTCAAATATGCTCCGAACAAAAAATAAAACCGATCACTCTGTGCTAGAGGGAAGGAACAGGTCACATGAATGTTTCTGTAATTCCACTATTTATGCCTCAGTTGCGGGAAGACAGGCTTCAGAGAAATGAGGAAAGAGTTACACCCAGTCTGCGTAAAGCAATGGCGCTAAGTAAGGACTAATGATACTGGGCCGGATTCAAAACTATTGCGCATGCATAGTAAATATTTTACCTAACGCTTCGTTGCGTAGATTGCGTACATGCGTTCTTTTAAGACCGCATGTACGCAATCTACGTAACGAAGCGCTACGTAGATAGCGTAAAATATTTACTACATGTGTGCATTAGCGCAGCACTTAGAAATCGGCACGTAACATACCAATACACATAGTTGTGAATCCGGTCCACTATATGTAGTATGTATAGGGGTCCATCCTCAGTAACACTCGGGGCTTGAGGCAGTGATTTAAATTAAATCACTGTCTCAAGCCCAAATCCAAGAGATTTTCCGACTCTTCCGGGAGTAAAACCCACAAAGATGGACAGCCCACAGAACAATCTACTAGCTTGTTTAATGATTACAGCTAGCTCTACAGGGGATTTAAAGCATTGGGTATCTTACCCATTCTGCGTTTTACATGGACTTTATCTGTTAGAGCTACCTAACAATGGAGCCAACACTGACCACAATACATTAAACTGCGGTGGTTCTAATAACCTATTCTGGACATTCAGTTACCAGTAAGAAAGGACCTATTTTGACAGTGATACAGCCACCAACTGAATTGGTTAAGGTTATGCTGTCAGAGAAGGAGGTTTAAGGTTAGGGTTAGGCTGTGGGAGATTTAGGGTTAGGCTAATAGAAGGGGAGTTTAGGGTTTGGTTTTGGACATGAAGTAACCATTTTATCCTAGAATGTAAATGTAATGTCTCCATTCTATGTAGAATGTAGAATGTAATGTCTCCATTCTTAATGTTCAATTTGGCAATCTGGTGTACTGCATTGCTTCCATTGGGACAGCTACTGAACTCTCTTTCTCTCTCTCTTTGTTTTAATCATATGTATCACATTCCTGTGTTCATTTGGAACTGCAAAAGGTTAGGGTTAGACTGCGAGAGATGAAGGGTTATGGTTAGACTAATAGAAGGGGAAGACTAGAGTTAGGCTGATAGAGGGTTAAGGTCAGACTAATAGAAGGGGAAGATTATGGTTAGTCTGCAGGAGATGGAGGGGTAAGGTCAGACTAATAAAAGGGGAAGATTAGGGTTAGTCTGAAGGAGATGGAGGGGTAAGGTCAGACTAATAGAAGGGGAAGATTAGGGTTAGTCTGCAGGAGATGGAGGGGTAAGGTCAGACTAATAGAAGGGGAAGACTAGGGTTAGGCTGCGGGAGATGGAGGGTGAAGGTCAGACTAATAGAAGGGGAAGGTTAGGGTTAGGCTGCGGGGGATGGAGGGTGAAGGTTATGGTAATAAAATGGGAGGGTTTGGGTGAGGATTAGGGTAAGGGTTAGGGGAATATCTCCCTTGTCGCTGTTGCAGCATTCACATCTTGACACGTCATTGGATCCAAAGGTTTTATTTTTGCAGCAGTCGCAAAGTGACCGCTGACACTGCTCCCCTTCCAGAAAACGATGTCAACATATAACACTGTGTATGGTCATGCGCACACATCATGGGTACACTTTTGCGGCCAGATTTACTACAAGGTCAGACTAATAGAAGGTGAAGACTAGGGTTAGGCTGCAGGAGATGGAGGGTTAAGGTCAGACTAATAGAAGGGGAAGGTTAGGGTTAGGCTGCGGGAGATGGAGGGTGAAGGTCAGACTAATAGAAGAGGAAGTTAGGGTTAGGCTGCGGGAGATGGAGGGTTAAGGTCAGACTAATAGAAGGTGAAGGTTAGGGTTAGGAGATGGAGGGTGAATGTTATGGTAATAAAATGGGAGGGTTTGGGTGAGGATTAGGGTAAGGGTTAGGGGAATATCTCACTTGTCGCTGTTGCAGCGTTCACATCTTGACATGTCATTGGATCCAAAGGTTCTACTTTTGCAGCAGTCGTAAAGTGACCGCTGACACTGCTCCCCTTTTCAGAAAACGATGTCAACAATGTCAACATATAACACTATGTCTGGTCATCTGCACGCATCATGGGTACACTTTTGGGGCCATATTTACTACAATGCAGAAATGGAAATGTGGAGATGTTGCCCAAGCAACCAATCAGATTCTAGTTGAAATTTTCTAGCATGTAATAGGAAAGTGTGAGCTAGACTCTGATTGGTTGCTATTAGCAGCATTTTCTTTTTTCCTTTCCTGCAGCTTAGTAAATCTGGCCCTTGGAATGAAAAGGAAGGAGAGTGGTTGGATAAAGATCGGCGTTATTTAAAGGTAAATAAGTGACATTTAGTTTGGGTTCACTGGTCTTTTTTAGTTGTAGAACATGTGGCTGTGAGCACTTACACGTTGCCTTTCATGTAGGATCAGTTTTGTATTTAAGACGTAAAGTGGTTTCTCATATGTAAAACTATGCTTTATCTTTGGTAAAACAATGTTGATTGCGAGTCTAGTGTTGGCATGTGTAGTCTGCATGATTAGAGCATGTTGTGCTGGTGTTTTTGGAAGAGGGCACAGTGTTGCCATCTTAAGTTAGCATATGTAATTAAGGATAGCTTGAATATCAGTGCGGCAGACTCCTAAGTCTCTTGGCACCAGGCCTAGAATGTTAAAGCTGTCTCCATTCTTAATGTTCGATTTGGCAATCTGGTGTACTGCATCGCCGCCATTGGAACAGCTACTGAACTCTCTCTCTCTCTCTCTCTCTCTCTCTCTTTGTTTTAATTATACGTATCGCATTTCTGTGTTCATTTGGAACTGCCAGCATCGAGCCCTTAATAAACAAGTAGCACACAGTCTGGCAAGAAGAGAGGTTTAGCCGTGGAGATTCATCAGCGTCCTACACATATCCATCTAATTTCTGGTGCCGCGACTGAGGCTGAGACTGAACATTGGCTCTGAAATGCGGGGTGGCAGAGTGCAGCAGCTATGGGTGCTAACGCGATAGGAAGTATAGCTTGAACTCGGTCTGAAGATCTGCCCAAGGTTCAGGCAGAGTGTACACATTGCACGATTTTCTACCTGACCATTTGGTTGACACCCCAGTTTCCCAGGCCCATGCGATTCCTAGCGTGCTTGATTTGAGTCATATAGTTCTGCCCCCACTGCTCTATGCATTGTGTAGCAGTGGGCAGGGATTGATAACACAAGCTCTCCCGGAGAGGAGGATTGAAATGTTAGTTCTTACAATTTAACAAACAATAGCATCGCCATCATCGTACCATCGGTGAACACGATTTTAGGACGTTCATAAAATTACATTTTCCAGTGTAACCATTTTATCACTGAAAATCAAGTTCATGGGAGCATATACACGCGGGGAAATCGTGCCAGTTTGTGCCTGAAAGTCTACAAGACCATAACTCGTTATGAAGTGTATTTTAAAGGCTTGTAGGCCAAGGCGTGTTATAGCTTCTAATAGTAAAGCGAGAGGAACTCTTCTGAGGGCTATGCATCCTCGCTCTTTAGATCAACAGAGACGAGACTGAAGGTCCCGGGCAAAATAAGGTTATAGCCTTTTACAAAATTCTGCCTTTGAATGAGTACATTTACAGTCAGAGCAGCATGAGTGATAATGTGCTGCTACTGCTTCTGCCGTAATAGTCATGCTGTATGTATACTGTATGTGTAGGAGCATGAATCAAGGTGGTGCCGTAGGCGGGAGTGCAGAAGGCACATAGTTGGGGTGTGATTTGCCGGTCCAATGTTCTGATGTCTGACAATTAACATGCTGGCGGCATTCACTGATCGCGGTTTTCAGTTTTTATTGCGACAGCTGTTCAGATTTTATAATAGCGACATGTTTGTTCGGCATTTCAATAATCCAGACAACCCTTATTCCTAACCTTAACAAGTAACCATGGAAGCACGGCTGAGCGTGTCGCATGGGTACGAGGAACCGATTACAGTGAACATTACGGCAGGTTCCCCGGGGGGAGAATGAATGTCGCGATTGTTGAAACTTTCAGCTGTGTCCCTGAGCCAAAATAAACTTATTCCAAACACGAGGGCAGTCTAAACCAGGGCTACAGGGTCTCCCGGAATATCCAGGAGGCTCCCGAACTTCAAGCAGTTCTCCCGTATCCCAAGAGAGCCAGCAAATCTCCCGTAAGCCTCTCGTTACAGCAATTCCTAGTGTTACTAGGGACTGTACGGGAATTGATGACATGGCACCGGATTCATAGATACGTGTGTATTAAGTACGCAATTATACGCACGTATGTTGCAAGGCAACACCCAGGACACTCCCCTTGTACGGACGCATTTTCGGTGACTTACACGTCCATAGTTCAACCTTAACTCTATGTGCGTACATTACTTACCACGCCCTCAAAAGGCCCACCTTTCACGTCACATTGTACGGAAGACAACCACGCCCCTCCGTATGTATGTCACTAAGTGCGATTCAGAAATCCGTGCCTAAACCCTACGTAACTTGCATGGAAAAAGTCATTACGCATGTGCAGTTACTCCAATCCTAAAAATACGCACGCAAAAACTAGCAAAATCTTATCTGTAAATCCGGTCCGTGAACGCTATGCGTTGCCGTAGTGATGGTCAGGGGGGCGAGTGATTTGCATTTATCGCGTCACTAATTCCCGCCAACCACACCTGCCTCTATTTCTGTCCTCTGAGATCTCCCAGAGGGGAGGAATAAAAAGTCAGCAACCCCTGGTCTAAACTGAAACAGCCGACATTATGCTGTCTATTGTATCACTGTCAAAATATTGTCAAAATTGCCGCAAAGGCAAATACTTCCCCATCGTGGCACCTAGTAATGCACAGGCTGGAAAGGACAGGTTTGCATTTCACAGTAAACTATTATTGAAATGCAACATCGAATAGAGATGTCTATTTTACTGATACTTTAGTTCTCTGTGGACTGTATCTGTCACCCACCCAAAAAATTGTAGCAGATAAATGTAGCTGTAATTAAAATATAACTATATATTATTATTAAGTTCTTATAAAATGCATATTGCTACATGGAAAAATAACAATCCTCCTTCTCATTGCCGGTTAAAGTTTGCTAAAGCAGCTGACACTGTATGTGGGGTAATTTCTAAAATAACGGCAATCTACAACGCTTTAATATTCTATATTATTTGCAGCTTTCTGCCTGTTGCCATGTTTAGCACTTTCTATTTAAGTAATGCGGATCCTGCTTTTAATTTGTGCTACAGCTGAGACCTGGCTGAGAGATCTCATGGGGGGAAAAAACACTTGTATTCCATTAACAGCCTAAATTGGTTAATATGTTTATGCTGAAAACCCAGCAAACAAGATAATTATTGACAGGCTTATAAGGAGACTGTTGACAAATGGTGTAAAGTTGTACAGTATGGGCTTGGAAATAGCATTTGTACAGCTTAAACATTTTAATAGCTAAATGCTGTGGTTGGTTTAGGATTTGGATATATCTATTTTAGTCTTTGTTTTCGCTTATTTGACGGAAGACGAGCCACTTGATCCATCTAGTCTGCCCATTTATATCCTCTGGTAACTTCGAACCCTATTTGGTCAGTAAATCTGGCCATTCACTAATGTAATTATTGGTCCAATCATCCAGTTATGGTGATCCGATCAAAAATCGCCGTAGTTAGCAAATGTACGCAAGTGGTTTGCGTAATCTGGCCTAAAATGGAGAACTGCGCACACGCTCGGCAGAGGACATCTGTGCGCACGGAACTCTATTCTGTATGTTCAAAAGTCCGACCTTTTGACGATATGCAAATTGGCCATGGGGAGGCATTTAAATTGTACCGTGTGGGCAGGGTTATGCTCTTCCCTCCAAGCGTGCGACCCGTCCGCCAGCCTATGCTAGTAGAGGAGTTAGGGCAGGATTAAGGGCACGAAAATTCGCTAAAGTCCGCACATCAAAGGGGGTGCCATGGGAGTGCATTAGCCTCTAACGTGTGGACTTTAGCAATTGTGCGTGCAAGAATCACACTTAGATCTGGATTAGGTCCAATATGAGGAAACATTGCTTCACTGAAAGGTTAGTGGATAAGTGGAGTATCTTCTAATCAGAGGTGGTGGAGGCTAATAAAGTAGAACCATTTAAGCAAGCTTGGGATACACATAAGGATATCCTAAATGTTAACTAATTGGACTTATGGCTATTATGATATGTTTGCAATTACTATGGATGATAGATGATGTTTATAACCATACCTCCCGATATTTACACTCCTGAAAATGGGATAATTGAGTCCTGCCCATACTCTGCCTTAGTCCTTCCCGAACCCTATCAATTTTTAATGAACTCCGTCCCCCGTAGACACATGGGACAAAATAAACATAATAATAAAAACCCTGCCTCCAGCTTAGCCCAATTATCGGGGTAAACTGGAAGGCGGGTTGGGCAGTGAGACAGTCACCTGTAATCAGAACTGTCGGGAGTTATGTTGAGCTGGATCCAGACTTAAGAAGGAGCTTCAAAATAACAGAGGAAAGTTACTCCTGGGCTAAACCATGTTGATTTCAGGGGGAGTCAAGGTAATTGTATTCTTTGAATGCAGGGATATATCTTTGAATTGCTTGCTGCACACAGATACTGACCAGCGTTACTATCACACTGTTATTTAGACTTGGGATAGGAAACATCACCTCTCAATTCTAATACTGTTTGCAACAGATGAAATATGACTCCCCTGCAATCAACATGGTTTAGCCCAGGAGTAACTTTCCTCTCTTAGGACCTGATTCACAGATAAGAGGGAGTTAGGTGAGGGCAGATCCGCACCTAACTCACTCTTCCAGCCCCCAACCTGCCCCCCGTTTTTAGGTACCTTATGTCACTAACGAGTGCCATAGGGCTACTTTATCTGTCCGTGCAATGTCCGTACAGACACTGCACCCTTTCCGCCTCCCACTCGCCCTCCCCAGCTAATCTTAATACCTCCCCAGCTAATCTTAATACCTCCCCCTTCCCATTTCTACCTAAAAACGCCCTGAGGCGGCATAATGCTGGCCCTATGGACGGAGATCCCTGCGTGCGGTCTTTAAAGACCAAACCTACGGTATCTACGTAGCGATCTGCTACATAGATAACGTAAATTACCTACTACGCACAGGCAGTAGGTCATTTCAGGCGGATATGCACTTAAGAAGCAGAAACTTCTTAACCAGCTAATCTTAATACCTCCCCCTCCCATTTCTACCTAAAAACGCCCTGAGGCGGCATAATGCTGGCCCTATGGACAGAGATCCCTGCATACGGTCTTTAAAGACCACACCTACGCTATCTACGTAGCGATCTGCTACGTAGATAACGTAAATGACCTACTAAGCACAGGCAGTAGGTCATTTCAGGCGGATATGCACTTAAGAAGCAGAAACTTCTTAAGTGTGAATCAGGTGCTTAATTTCAAGCTCCTTCTTAAGTTTGTATCCAGCCCATTACGTCTGATAGGGAGCACTTGTGTTTCTGTGTTTGGCCGATGGGTGCACTTTAGATAAAAATCTTACTGTCTCTAATCACTGAGTTTTGTCATTCTCGAGCTTCTGTTTGAACTCAGGATTCTCTGTTTGTGCACTGCCACGGGGGTCTGATGATGATGTGGATTCGCCAGGTCTTAGTGTTCCTATTGAAGGAATGGGAAAACAAGGTCTGAGATATTGGGCCTCGTGTATATGTCTTACTGGAACTTGCATGAGTCAGAGTGAGAGCGTGAAGAGCGGGACGTCCATGATCTGATTAGCACGGGCTTCATTCAGGTCCCACTAGTTGGGAAAAGGAAGCGTCGTTTTCCCAGCAGTTCAAAGACTCTCGAGAGCCACAACAAACATGAATATCATGTTGTGTTTGTTGTTCAAGGCTACTCGTTATCTTGAAACAGACCAGCGAGCTGAAATCTAAGCTGCCTGAAGTGTCCGTCTGTGTTTTCTTATAATCCTACGTATGTTTATGATTACACAAGAGCAACATAGTGTTAAGAAACCCATTAACTGTAGTTATCCTTCATAAAGCCTTAAATCTGTATCGTATAAATCCATTCTACTATATGGGCCGCCATCAGGAGGGGACAGCCAGGACTATTGTCCCGGGCCTGGAGACAGATGGGTTCCGCTGATACTTACCGTAGCTCTGCAGCAGTGGGTATCAACGGTATCCCGCTTCTAGCATGACAGTGCGCAAGAGAAGACTTCACTGCGCATCGGCCCTCGAACGCACTTAATTTATCTGATTTATGAGTTCCAAACCCTACCTTAACTTTTTCTGGCATATCTGCGGTCGTGCGTATCGGCTTGTCGTACATAACTGCCTAACCCAGCCCATACTGTACAAATTAAACGCCTTCCACCACCTACCATGCGTATTTTCGTCTTGCTTAGGGATGACATGTCCCTTCTTATGTAGTTACGTACGATCAGAGTTACGATGTGTAACATCTGCTGTGTGCATGCGCAGTACGTTCCAACAGCCAAATTTACACACGTAGCGTGCGCACATTCGATGTCGTACACGTCTGGATCTACCCCATAGTGAGTTATTATTGAATCTAAAAAGAAATGACTTCCCACTTACAATCGGCACATGTTCTCCACAGATGCCCCCTGTCTGTGAAGACTCCATCTAGAGACATCGCTGGCTTTTAACCTTTATCTCTGAAAGCTGAAAAGTATGGCAAAGGAGGAATATGAGGAATTGGGGTAAAGCCATACATACAGCTGAGCTCCACAGCAAGGGACCAAATATCTGGATGGGGAATTGGCAATTTGCTTAGTGCTGTCCACCCTTTCTCCCCCTGTGCCAGCAGAGGGCATCGCTCAGCCTCTGAGTACTGAACGCCGTCTATAAATACAGCGTAGCTCTGTCGTTCCAGGCTGGCGTACTGTATTTTCCGCCAGCTCATTAGGGTTTCATACTCTGTAATAGCTCACTTTGACTGGAGGCAATTCTTAAATAATGCGAAAGTCCAATTACTTTGGGTTTATCACCTTATAACGAATAAATAAATCTTTGAACACTGAATAAAAACACACGAGAGCAAATAGTAAAACAATTTGCAAGTAAAGAAAATGCTATATTTCATATAAAAACGTTAGGCGAAACGCGTGAGTACACGTGAGAAACATTGAATATGAATGGTGGCAGGGGAGAGGTAAGGTAATCATACAGTAAGGATTTGGTTATGGGCTTATGTACGATTCTCAGTTACACTCCAGACCCATTTTCTGTGGGAGAAGTGTGTCCTGGGTTTCTCCTCACACTTACAGACTTTAGGATAGCCCAACGATCCGCTTACCACACTGCGCTGCTGCTGCTGACAGAGCTCTGACCCCGGAAGCAGCAGAATCCGTCCTTATTTGGCGCTGTAAGTCTACTGTACATTCTAATTAATTAATGATAATTATTTAGTTACATCGGTCTAGACCACCTGATTTCTTGACTTTTTACAGCTGCTAAACGTGTGCGTCAGTAATGCTCTATAGTTTGCTGTTGCAAACACCTCTTTTTATTTATCAGCCTATAATAGCAAAAAACTCTTTGCTTAACAATTTTCAGCTTCTAAGGTGCACACAGGGACTGTTTGATGGGAAAGATCAGCTCATTTATTCACTGTCTGGCTGATTTTCGAGTCCATCCTACATCGTTTGGGGAAAGAGAAATACTGTTCAAATAATATCCAGAGCATTGCCTTAAAACCAGTTCTTTAATCAACCTTTCAAATTGCAGCACAGTTTTAGAACTTGAGACTGGGGGCCTGATTCACAGATAAGAAGGAAATAAGAACGTCCGGATTCGCAAAAATACGCACCTAAGTGGCCAGTCAACTCCCAATCTTATGGATCTTTAATGACTTCCGCTTCCATAGGGCTCTCTTAATTTTCCATGCGTATCTTTGTGTGGATTTTGGCTAAAGTACATGCAGTCTTCGCGAACCCCGCCCATACGGCCCTATTTAAATGCACCCCCGCCCACTTTTCGCACGTGACATCTAGATGGCACATGTGCACTTTGCAAATAATCGCACAAGGCATGCATATATTTAGGTATGTTATTAAGTGTGAATCAGGTACTAATTATCCTATATATAAATTTATATTACATATATATATATATATATATATATATATATATATAATCCTTTCCGATTGATCTCCATCTCAGTTTTATTTCCTGAAACAATCCTTTGGTCCCATTGACTCTGTCTATCTGGAATGTATTTTGCTGTGTGTTTACATATTTAGCTACTGTAGGTCAGCAGTTACATGGTTATAATCACCAGCCTCACAAATATCTCAGACTAATAAGAAACGTTCCGCTCTGTGTCTACATCATTTCTGTCTGAGGAATGAAGAGACTACTGGGACCCTGACAAATACAGAGATAACATTTCCAATAGTTTTAAATAGATCAAACACAGGCTTGTACGCTCGACTAAACAACACAGCGCTGGGCACAGCCAGCATCCTCAGCTCACAGCTTTGAACTGTAAATGAGATTTGACATTTTGGGTTTTTCTGAAGTCTTTGGTTCAGTTTAGTGAAGGGTCGTAGAAATATTAAGTTAAGGCACTCACCCTTTTTATTCTCTAGTTGTCTCTATGGATACATTGGATTTTATGCACAAACTATAAAATTATTGGAAATATAATACAGTCACTTGGGGATTTTTTTTTCTATGTTCCATATGGCTAATTTGCAACTATGCTCCTGTAATATGCAAATGTGTTAACCTTTTAGTTTGCAAGCATTGGTAATTGAAAGGAAAATATTTTTAGGTAAATACAACTTCCTAAATGCTGTTAATGTTTTTTGTTTTTTTTAAATGACACATTTAGATGATGTTTTAAGGATTAGTACATAAAAGTAACACGAAAATTCACGTTACTTGAGATCAACATTGCAAAATGAATATATTTCTGAGAAACAGCATTTAAATGGTAATTTACAAATCATGATGGACCTGATCCATCTTAATGGAAGTTGGAGAAACCCACAATACATCTGTGGTACACACAAAGATAGGACCATAGTCATAATCTAACTCATGACAGTATTATGGAGCAGCCACAATACTTATTGTACCAAAGGACTCTGAGAGTGGGTGGGGGCTTGTGAACACAAGTTAGGATAGTCACCAGTTACCAGTCACCATAGGGAAGGAATCCCAATAGTGTGTTGTACCGGTTGCAGTCCCCGGTCTGATTGCCTGCTTTCCGAAATAGAGACAGCCGAAAGTTACTTTTCGGCTGTCTCTATTTCGAAAAGGGGGCCACCTTCTAATTTTTTTTATGAATGGGTGGGTGTGCTGGCATACTCACCCATTCTTTTTTGCAGACCCGCTGGATGACAGCTTCGGGGCGGTGAGTAATCTCTCCGGGGACTTTTAGTGTTGGGGGGGGGGGGT
>WWET01002367.1:3581-19354 GCA_011038615.1 Limnodynastes dumerilii
CGGTAGGGTGGGGGGGGGGGGGGGGGGGGGGGGTTCATAAAAGCTAGCTGAAAAAGAGTCTTTCCAGACCCAAACTGTCACTTATCACAAAGATGGGGGCTGTTCGGAAAAGGAGCAGTTTTTGCCTTTAAAAAGTGTTGTATAGATACATAACTTAGTTCACTTCACTTTCAAACGAAAGAGGTGTTCCTTATTTCTGGTCTGTCCCGACCCTGAAGGTTCTCTGCATAAGTGCTTTCTGCCTTTTCACCTTTTTATCTATAAGAAACAGTTTTGCATGTTTTATGTCAATTTTATTATTCTTTTGTTAACAATATATTATTTTTCATAATATATATTATTACAATATTAAATAGTAATTAATAAGTTCATATATCTGTGTTCTTACGGATTTACGTGTTAGACCAGCTTGGTTATTAAACGCTACTTAAAGGTAACAGAAGGGATCATTCTGAGTTGATGATAGTTCTGATAAAGTATAATTGTGTTAGATTTGTGTAAAGGAGAACCTAAGACCTACTGTGAATAGTCTTGGTGGTGGCAGTTCATTAGTAATAAGACATATTTGGGATGGATAAGGGGAATTATTCATTGTAGAACAGACCAGGTGGCTGTTGTGATTAACCCCTTGGGTCCCAGATAAGTAACGAAATGAGGTCCGGGTCGTGATACACTATCAATAACACTGATGAATAAAGTGCTATCCGTTGTGCAAATCAGCATGTTGAATAGAGTGTGCTACCACTAGTGGATCGACATTGTGTAATTGCTGACATACTGGTGTTGACATTGTGTACTTGACATCATTCTGTATAGACCCATACATTTTTTATGGCAATTCCCTCGTAGAAATTTCTCGAGATATTAGAATATGATCATTTATTTTTGTCAAAAATACCATATAATAATGTTTTACATCTGTCATAAATGTCTCAATTGAAGTTTTCAGGGGTGGAGGATCAATCAAACGCTTTGCCTTAAAAAGACCCTTTTATCAGCAACTTGGCAGCGTCTTAAGAAAAAACTTTTCATTTTAATTGGTGAGGGAATTTATATAACTCCACCTATAAATCAAAAGGATGCTGTTAGTTAGTTTGAATAATAAATGAACGCTGGTCTCTACTTAACTACTTGTGTTTCTTTCTTCCCCTTCTAGTGCATGTTTCCTTCAACCTGTTTCTGAAATAATACTCTACTTTAAAAAAATTAAATGTATTGCTTATCTGGTGTTGTGAGCAATTAGAGTTACTGCATGAATTGTGTGACTCTAAATCTGTAATAGAGCTTCCTCTATAAAATATATATACATATATGGGATAAATAAATATTAATCCACTTGTTATGTAGTAGAGGAACATTTCTTGGTTTTGTGAATGCAATTGTAATCAAAGGTATATGATTAGCCTTGAAATCCTGTTTCATATATATGTGGCAGAGGATAACAAATCTCATGTAGTAATAATTGTCCTTTTGAGCAGAAAACACCCAGTTAGATCCTTCTGTCCACCTCCAGGAACACAGTGAATTGCAGTAGGGATTGACAAGGGGCAGGGCTTAATGACACAATTTGCATAAATCATGTTATTAAGCTCCGCTCCTATACCGGCATCTATTTCTTCCCCCCAAGATCTCCTGGAAAAGAAGAAGTAGAAAGTAGACATTCTTCATGAAAACCAGTCAATGTAATATAACATCTGCCAGATATAGATACATAATAGGATAAGATGATGACATTTCTGAAATACAGACAGCCGAAAGCTCATTTTCGGTAGTCTGTTTTTTGAAAAAAATCACTAATTAGAAATTTATCTAATGGATGGGTAAGTATTCCAAATTAATTTTTTGGCATACTTACTCATTCATTATTTCCCAGTACCCACCGTAGATCCCCTGCTATGATAATGGTAAGGGAGGGTTAGGGTTAAGGTAATGAAAAGGGAAAGTTAGAGTTAAGTAAGTACTTACCACTTGCTGCTGTAAATTTGTCCTGGGGATGATCGATTGCTTCTCCTCGGCGGGGCATGAGCAAGCAATTACAGAGCCAGTTCAAAGCTGGTCATTTTCAGATTGCTGATCTATCGGAATGTCTTATCTTCTGTTATAGGAAGGTTCCTATCTCTACAGATACTATAGAAACTCTGCAGTAACTGTTTTGGTAAAATACAATAGAGTAGGCATTGCATACAGTATGCCTGTAAGGGAAGCCTCCTTGAATCACTGTAATATGATAAAGAAGGAAATACAGTTTAAAATGGTGACTGCAACTATAAATATCCTATAGACTGAGTAAAAGGTCAACGATTCTCTCAGCACCGAAAGAGCAATGTTCTCTGAACAATATACAGTACCTCGCCATTCTTCAATGGTCGATTTTTTTTTATTTTTTATACTTTGCTTTTATGTCTGAGAGGTACAATACATTTTTTTTTCTTACATTGAATCCATTTACAGTGAATTTGGTTCTCCAAAACCTAAAAACAGGTTTTAAAAATACAAATATGTTTCCCTATTCATATCTTGTTGAAGCGGTGCTTTTATGTATTCACTTAACGGGAGACGATTACACATTGCCCTATACATACTAGTTGGTCCTCTAATGAGGAGAATATTAACAGCCTATTGCCTTGTTCACTTTGCTTGTTAGTGGAACATCCCCCACACGCTTACATGCAACTTTAGAAGCAGAGTGTGTGGAGAAACCTCTCATTACATCTGAAGTGGTTGTAGTCTGCATAATCTCATTATTTCGCCTGAGTGGCTGTGGGTGTATTATAATATTCTCAATCTCTCCCGAATGCTGTTCTTTAAGTGTCATGCAAAACATGCTGATTTCTACAAAACCATTTGTTTCTTTTTTACTTGCTTACACCACAGGCATTACATGGTTGTAGCTGTTTCTTTTTATTTGCTGAAGTTTTGCAGTTCATTCAAAATTTAAAGGGTTCATGCAACGTCCTAAAAAGCAATTGTATGGACAATTGTTTTTGTTTTTGACCATTTATACCGATGTCGATTTAATTTGGACACTGCTACAGCCAACAGCTGAATCACGGCCTTAACCAGCATTAACCTCAGGCCGGTGCGCAGGGAAGTTGTCCCCTGCGCACTGACCCGCAGAACCCAGGACAATAGTTCCGCCCTCTGATGGTGACCCTGTGAAAGATAAATGTGTCAGTGTGAAGAATAAAGCTGGGTACACACCTGCGTGATTTCCACAGCTTCCGACAAAACAATCACAGTCAAAGAAAATTTGTTCAGAGAGTACACACTGCCTGAACCTTAGACAGATCATTTGGATGCTAATCTAATCTGGTGTGCAAACCGACTGATACTTTTGGCAGCATCCGTTTGTCAGTTGGATGGCCTGATAATTGTAAAATGTGTACTGGGCAGAAATCATCATCAGTTTATGGTCATTTCACAATCTCCACTACAATTCCTCCATTTTTCCTGTGCTTTCTAAAATAGAAATAAAAAAAAATACAGAAATTAATTAAAAGAACTATGTCTAGAGAGCTAGAAACCAGTTGGGCCCCTCTGCCCAAAGAACCCACAGATCAAAAGATAAAACAAAAAAGTACCAGTCAGCGCTAACACCAAAAAATTTAATTGAACACATAACTTAAAATCAAAAGTTTATTAAACCTCTTAGATATAGCAACATAAAATAGATAAATAAATCAATCAATTTGCCTTCCAAATAGAAAGTGCCTTAGAGCAAGGGTGAAGACCGGTCTAATATACAAACTGGAGTCCTTAATTTTACTTGACGCGTTTCACTGTGCTAGAATGCTAGATAGGATTGCAGATTCTAAAATAGAATCTTTTTATAAAAAAATTGCAGCAAAAAATACAGTTAGAATGTTATTTTTACAGCTTACCTTTTACATGTGTCGCAAAACCTGTCTGGTGGATTCACCACAACAAAAAAATATATAAGCAACCCGTCACTTTCAAGGCTTTTCTGCTGAAATGGTCCTAACTCTAAACAGTGAGACTCCCTATATTGGGTGATATGTCATGTGTTTTTAAATTGAGACCTAAACATACAGGGCCGTATTCAGACCACCGGACATATTGCATATACGTCCGGTGTTTACCAAAATGGTATACTGCGCATGCGTAGTCATTTTTTTATGTAATCTACGTATCTTTTCAGTACATAAATTGCGTGCATGCGGTCTTAAAGACGCAATCTGCGTACCAAAAAGATACGTAGATTATTTTTTTAAAAATTACTACGTATGCGTAGTATACAATTTCCGTAAACACCAGATATATATGCAGAAATAACAAAATCGGTGAAGTTCCGCACAGGAAAGTTGTTTTGATCATATTAATAATTAATGAAACATAGAAGCTGTAGTTCATACTGGTTTTAAAATTTACTAATAGTCACTAACAGCCAGATTTACTAAGCTGCGGGTAAGGAAAAGTGGAGATGTTGCCAATAGCAACCAATCAGATTCTAGCTCTGACTTTCTTATTACATACTAGAAAATGTAAGCTAAAATCTGATTGGTTGCTATGGGCAACATTTCCACTTTTTCTTTCCTACAGCTTATTAAATCTGGCCCTAAGTATGATATAGAGAATTTGCATAAAATTATCACTTTTTGCAACTTATGCAATAACAATGGAGCAGACCCACATTTACTTCAAAGGAAAGTTTTCAAATTGCAAGGATCGTAAAAACGCCAACATTTGGTAAGCGGTGCATATGCGAGCTCACATTATTAGGACAGATCTGGGTCCTCTAGATTCAGAATTCCATCCTTGTTAAAATTCTGATGGCAACGTGGGACAGGGCAGGAAGTGGAAGGGCTTCCATCATATAGGAGGAGGAAGATTGTATATAGTATAGTAAAGGCTGGATTCTGTCCTCACGTTCTATCCTGATTTCCATATCGTCCCTATTTTTCATGGGGAGAGTACAGAAATCTTAAGGAAGAGTCCTGCGCTCTATGACCAAGGAGAGTATTCTCCCCTTGCCTGTACGGTAGTTTGGCATTGAAGATCTGGATCCTGTTCAATAATGTTAAATATTAAAATATAATAAAAGTAAATGTGACTCTTCTACACTAAAACAAAATGTAGTCCACTCCTAGTGATGTGATTATGTTGTGAATATTAGTAACATCTATTTCTTAGTCATTAAACTGTTTATATTGTACCCGAAGTGGATTTAAATGTCATAATGTTAGCACAGGGTGGACAGGACTGTCCTGTTCATATTAATCCCAGCAAACACGGCACCTTGTTCTCCTTTGTTACTTATCAATATCACTGTACTAAGCAGTGTTTAATCAGGTCACTGCAAGCCCAGAGCAATGTCTACATTGACACAAACATGACTATCCACTTCCACAACAAATATCCCAAGACTTAAGCAGCTGACAGATATTGATTTCCTGTTTTCCATACTCCTGCAGTCAATATGAAAGGAATGAACTAAGGAGGGAAAGCATGGAGGCTCAACGCTTCATTAAAGCTGGCAGAACCTGGGAGGTATAATGGAGCAATTTCTCTGCTTTTGACATGACAAGAAAAGTATTTTAATAAAATGCACATTTTAAATGCTGAAAGGGTTTCTCATTGTCTGGTTTATCCAGCAGTGATTTAGCTACAAAGCTGGTTAAATATCATTACAACGATGACTGTGGGAGATGATGGAGAGAAAAATAATTCTTTACCTCCAGTCTATTTCATAACATAACAGTAATCTTGCATCGACCATCCTCTTTAACAGTCTTGATTCCTGGTATCCAAAGTTATACAGTATTATCATTTATTTAGTTCTAATTTTATTGTTCAGGGATAAAGGACTCCATTTACTAACTGTTGATCACATTTTATCTTTTTCTAAACTGACCAGAGGCTTGCAGATTGGGACTCCCCAAGAGTCCAATTTAACATCCAGCTAATCCGGGTTTACATACTGCTTTCTACTTGGGAAATATCTTTCTGATTTTAACTTCCCTGTGCATATGGTCTTTCACTGTAGACATTATTTAATTGTTTATGATCATGTACTTATTGTTTTATTATACATTTATAAAATGTTTAAATTGATTAAATATTGTTATTTATTTGAAATATTGATCCACTTTCTTTTGTGTCTCTATTCTTTTCCCTATGTATTGATATGTATTGATTCGTATTAGGAGAATTGAACAGTAAAGGTACTGTAACTGAATAATCACACCTGCTGGTGGCCTCATGGTTGAGGCTGGGAGGATTTTGTTTATTTGAGAAAGACCCATCTGGGATATTTGCTTTTAAAGAAAATAAGAGAGTGTTGACCTTTATTTTGGTTTTTAATCAACACTCTTGCAATTAGATTTTGTATTTTGACACAAAATCATATTTTCGAATGTTTTCTCATTACATTTACAGTGTCGGAGTAAAGTTTGTCCCTCTGCTCCGACACCAAAAAGACTGCCATCTGAACATGTCATTTTTAAAGGAATTAATTCTAGTAGTCTTTTTTCTTATACCCACCTTTTTCTCCCCCTAATAGCGGCTTCCACCCCTTCGCTCCCAGTGTATAATATATATATTACACTTTAATTGAGGGGGCTGGGAGCATGTATTATGGAAGAACTATTTTTTAAATCAATGTGTATTAATAAAAAAAAATACGTACACACACACCAGAAACACACAGAGACAGACCCAAACACAGACACACACACATATATTATATATATTTGTTTGCCCACTGATTTACCAGTGGTGTTCATATAAACAAGAAACACCATTGACATTTCTGTGGGCAAAAGAAAATTAAAAAGCTACCTGATGGGCTCAGACAACCCGCCTCAGAAAAAGAAGTCACAGCAGGAACACAATTGGCATAGAAATATTCTAAGTTTAAATAGAGAAAATCTTTAAAGATGGCACCCGGGTCATATCTCAACATGGGACCTTGCTGGAATGGTATTAGTAAATATTAACATTATGCTTGCCAGGCTCGCTGTAAGTCTGGGTAGCATAATTAGCGCTAAAATCAATATTTAAAGTAAAAGCATCCCTAAATGTTATCTACCTGCTGATACTCACAGCAGCTCTGCAAAAGCAGGTACTGTATCTGGCAGTAGTAGACAGATAAGTCACTGACACCAGTCTCCTACTGCTGGTACCTGCTGCTGAAGAGCTGTACCAGATTGCACATCAGTGGGCCGATACGCAGGGAGGTCTTCTGAAAAACAAGCCTTCCCTGTTGTATAACATTCCTGCAAGTCTGCGGCACTCAATCTATATGTGACATCACAGTCCCAGTTTCCATATTTCTGGTGGCAGCCCTGCCAAGCACAATGCAATTACCTTTCCAGATACTCTCTCTTTTTCCATCAATCCAAACACAACTGCAGGGTATCACACTATTATGCTTTGTGTGTCATTGACAATGCGAATGTTTGAAAACTTTTAAGACCAGATCCTAAAATCTGATAGTGCTGCAATGCAAAAGTCTGGATCAGGTCCACAGTCATCTTCAAAAGTGAGCTTTAAAATATATATTTGTTTATTTATTTAAACATGTATTTACTTAAATATACACACTGCAATGTGTAAGCAGCATTACCTTACTTTTAGCATTGCATTCAGAAGTCTATATGCTAATGTGATGGTCAGATATAAGCTGTGGAGTGTTAGCTGTCATCAGCATCCTAGACTTAAACATGCCCTGTTTCTGGTGCAAATTTTTTGCCATACACTGTGCGCAATTACTTTTACATTTGGGTCTGCATTGGGTACAATTGAGTAAAAATGCCCTTTTTGTATATTGACTTCATCCCCCCCCCACCCCTACCCTCCCACAAAACAACCCTCCGAACGTAAGCTGTCACAGTAGTGACTTGCATTCTAGTATGGATCTCTGTAATCACATACACATATATTCTGGGCATATGCAATGAAAACAATGCAGCAATACACTGCACAATTGACAGTACATTCAGGTCTTGCATAGGCTTTAATAAGCAAGTCTCAGCATTTTTCTAGCTATCCATTAAATGTTACATATGAGAAGAAGATCTATCTCCTTATTCACCTGCTCCTATACACATATCCTGCATCTTTATTTTCCATACATATTGTTCTGCTATTTTTGTACTGTATTTTATATTTGCATTGTCCTTGTATTCCTTATTTATTTGAACTTATACCCTGTCTGTTAATTGTATTGTATATGTAACTATTGCCTTTGTATGGCGCTGTGGATACCGTGTGGTACCCTATAAATAAACGTTATTATTGCATATTGCTTTCTACTAGAGGTGGGTCTCTTTAGTGGTTAGCATGACAAGGTCGGAGAAAAGCTGACTTCTGTATGTCACCAATATTGTGCTAAAATTAATGTAAAAAATTGCTTAAATTATCAGAGCAAATAAGCCTAAAATTGACCATATTATAAACTCATTATAGCACACTAGTGTTACAAGACTGTTTCCAGGGTGCAGAGTCTAACTGGGGTGTGGTCTTCACTAGAGCCCTTACTAGTGAGGATAAGCTTGTGTGACAAGCACCCAGTAGGTCACAATCCTTAGAGGGAAGGCAGCCTCAGGTGTAGCTAGGATCTCACAACCAGACAAACGTTAACAAGCTAGTTAGGCTTAGGTGTTTATTAGTGCAAACAAGATAAATACAGGTAATATGGAGAACAGTGAACTGGGAACAACCAATAACAAACAGGAAACAATACCACACAGACTATAGGCTAAAGCTGGTCATACACTGGGATTATTGATCTAGCAGGAAGTGGCCTGATAAACGGAGTGGTTTCCTGCCAGGGAAAGGTCCCATTATTGGTGCCATACACCTCTACTGCTAGCACTGATAATCCTAGCAGAAGAAGAGAGAGCCCTTCAGTTAGCTGAACAGCTGAACTTAAAATATCGGGCACTATAAATTAAACATGTCAAAAGACCAAATAATCGCTCCAGAGTGTTTCTGTTACGTTTATTTGGTTCTTTTTTTTTAAAAAAAATGTATGTTTTATTCAGGTTACAACAGAGTAGGTACATACAAGAGTACATGAATATGTTACACGATACGTTACGTGACTATGTTTCCATGGGCACAGGATACATATATAATAATAGGGTAACAAGTACACAGTTTTTATCATTTACTTCCCCGGGCTTGGTCCAACCATTTGTATAGGCCTACATCATTCAGTGTTCAGCATCAGCAGTGGGCGTTGCGATATATATTGGGGGGGTCTGACATGAATACTCTAGTTTCATACCAAGCTGTGGTGCTGAAGCATTTATAAATATTTCTTCTAATATTGGTGACGCCCTTTACCCTCCACCCTGTGAATGGGAATGAGGCTTCCTGGAAGGTTCGGTTTTTTAATAAGGGTAAGAAAAGGGTATTATGGCTATTAAGATTTCTCTTGGATCTAATCTTGTGCCAAGTGATCCAAGTTGTCATTAACAGGGGGTTGTCTAGTACGTCCTGTGTCAGTTCAGCTTTGTGCATGTGTAGAAAAGCGGTGAGTGATACGTTGGCCAGGAAGGCCTGATCAATTTTGAGGTTGGTATAATGATCAGTGGAGTAAAGCCAATCTCGGATATACCTCAATTGGCTGGCTTGATTGTATAGCTGTAGGTTTGGGAAATTAATTTCCCCCCTGCTGGGCTCTGCTACAGTCTCGGGAGACCGATCCTAGGCCTTTTGCCATTCCAGAAAAATTTCCGGAATTCACTATTTAAGAGCTTATCGTCTGCTGGGGTCAATAAGATTGGTAGCATCTGCATGGAATATGGGAGCTTTGGAAATGACACCATCTTAAGTAGGTTGGCTCTGCCGAGGTATGATAGTGGAAGGTTAGTCCAACTATGGATTTCCACTACTTCCTTTATTAGTTTGCGCATATTTGACGTGTATAAAACGTGAATATTGCGCAGGATTTGGACACCCAGGTATGTGAATGAGGATTTTGCCCAGGTGACCCTGGAGTTTGCTGCCTACCTCGGTCTCACCTCGGATCCCAGAGACATTGCTATAGATTTGGTCGGATTGACCGTGAACCCCGAGACCTCCCCGAATTTTGCAATTTTATCAAGGATAAGGTTCAGAGATTGTTGGGGGTTTGAAATATAGCGTAATAAATCATCCGCAAAAGCGGTGATTTTGACTTACGCCTCTCCCACCTGGATGCCCTTAAAGACTGCAGCAAGCACAACAGAGGGTCCAAAGCCAGACTGAAGAGAATAGGGGATAGGGGGCAGCCCTGGAGTGTCCCTCTGGTCATTGAGCCTTTGTGGGTACTAGACTCATTTATGAGGAGTGTCGTGAGTGGGTCTTTGTATAGGAAACAAATAAATTGAGAAAATGTACGCCAAGAAAGCCCTGATTTCCAAAATCTTCTGAAGGTGAGTCCATGAGACCTTGTCGAAGGCCTTCTCCACATCAAGACTTAAAAAGACACCTGCTGAGGCTGATCATGCTGACTGTGACGCAGCTACCGCGGTCGCCAAGGTGGGAATAAGTGGGAATATGGTTGGGCGACCTGGCTAAGGGGGAGTCAGGTAGATCCATATGCTCCAAGAATGTTCTGGCTTTTAGGGCATCATCAAAAATATGGTCTTTGCCACCATGGAAAACCCGTAGCTTAGCCGGGTATAACAGTGCAAAGTGAACATTATGTTCATAGAGGAACTTACACAACTACCCAAACTCCCGTCGCTTTTGGGCGACCTGGGCCGAGTAGTCTTGGAAAATAAGTATTTTGTGATTCCTGACATGTAGTGCGTTATGGGCCTGGTAGGCTCTCAGTATAGTTTCTTTATCCCTAAAATTGAGATATTTTGCTATCACTGCTCTGGGTCTGTCACTGCGCCCTGGACGGTCTGGACCTAGCCTATGGGCCCTTTCCACCGTGGTATCTGCGTGGCTGAGTGGGATGCCTAGCCCTTCAATCTTTTTGGAGAAATGATAATAAGTCCCTATCCTTGATAGATTCCGGGATGCCAATGAACCTGAGGCTGCTCCTCCTGTGTCTGTTCTCAAGGTCATCGACCTTTTCAGTCAGAGCAGTGATAGTGTTAGCTTGTAATAATATCGTGTTTTGCAATGTAGTAACAGCGTCATCTGAGTCTCCCACCCGTAATCTATTCTCGTTTTATTGGAGTTAACTTGAGCTATGGTGGTAGCTAGCATGTCTTGCAAGTCTCAAAACATTTTTTCAAGTTTATTATCAAATTTTTGGTCTAATAGTTGTTCTAGCTGTGGTAGGAGAATTGAGGACATCTCTCTAGCGGTGTCAGCTGGGGAGGATACCAGGAATTTCGTTAGTCAGGCGAGGAGGGGAAGCAGATTGCATTGCGGGAATTTGGGTTTTACATGGGGTAGCAGCAGTTTTGACTGCTACTTGCTTATTAGTTTTGCCCATTTTGCCAGAGACTGTAGGAGAAGTGCTTTCAATAAATCTTTTCATATCCAGCACTACTAATAGCAGATTAATGAGGCCGCCCGTTACAAAGGAGACACTAAGATATTATGTAAGTACAGTAGCCTTAACCTTTACTCAGCACTATTCCCTTGATAGCAGATAATGAACAATAATAGACAGTGAAGTTTCCTATAAAAGTATGATACAAAATATGCTACAGAAGTATGATAACGAAACGATAAGGATATCAAGGAAACCATTACAAGTAGCTGGGGGTGTATTACCCCTTACTCACAGTTCCTGAGACTCGCTTCCAAGTCAGAAATAGTAGAGGGGGGAAATAACAGGCATTTCACTGTTTGGGATAGGTCCTATTTTGCAGTCAGCATAAGTGCTTAAGTGCTGCTTCAAGGGCCACAGGCAGGGGGCTGGCTACTGTGTCTCTGCGCTGCTGGTTGGCGCACAAGTCTTGTTGATCTCCTGTGTCAGCATTTGATATACGACGATGTGGATTCCTTGGATGTCTTGGGGCCCACCTTTAGCAAATTGGGTGAAGGGTTCCCGCCTTCTAGTCACCTCCCGGATCCGTTACCGGTCGCCGATCAATATCACCGATCTCTGTGGGTTGTGGTGCCAAGATGCGGTTATCAGTGCTGTATCTGCAAGATAATCAGTCAATATAGGTAATCTGTCAACATGGGAGCTGATGAGGTGTAGAAATTGCTTTTGTGCTGAAGCTAGTCGTTGGTGGCCCCTAGTGGCAATAGCTGGTACAGCAAGCTTCTCAGGTAATAGTAGATGCACATTTCTGAAACTTTGCTGGCCAACTATGTCAGCAGGCTTTATAGGGGGATCAGTGTCTCTGATAATGGAATGTGAGTTCCAAGGCCTTGAAGGGAGAACACAGAGAACTTTTCGGGCTGTAGGAGCCTTGGCTGAGGGTATAGCGCTTCTCCAATAAACTTTGCAGGCCAACTATGCCAGCAGGCTGTGTAGGGGGATCAGTGACGCTGACAATGAAAAGAAAGTACAAAAGCCCTGAAGGGGGAACTTTTCAGGGTGTAGGAGCCTTGGCTGAGGGTACAACGTTTTTCCAATACCTGTAACCCCGGGGCGGACGGACGGGCCTTGTCTCTACCTTCAAGGATCTAGGGGTATCTGCCAGATATCATAGGATAATCAGTCAGGTGAGTCATAGTGCGGCCTAGCAACAGATAGCACGCCGGTCTCCAAGATGGCGGTCGGGCTGGAACAAAGCGATCGACGGGCTTGCTTATGACCCTCGCGGCCAGCAGTGGCACTGATCAGTCGTCTGCTGCAATATGGGAAGATGTCGTACTGCTGGACGGCGTGTGGTCCGCGAGTCCTCCAATGAGGGAACAGGTAATCAGCTGCAGACAACTGTGGGGCTCATGGGTCTTAGGAGATGAAGCTGCTGCGCTGTGGCGGGTGGGTAGAGAGTCAAGCAGGGTTCTGCATGATTTCCATCCCTGGCATTTCATGATAACTTGGGATTGTAGGGTTCGGGCTCTATCTCTGCGTGCCTGGGCCGGAGCCGGTACTGTTTCACATCTCACCAGGCGGGATCCAAAGTCCGCAGTATTGGGCCTCCACTTCCTACCTCCCGCGGGGCTGGCATGCAGGTGCCCTATGCGATGCGGTTCGTCTGCCTGTCACCTCCCTGTGAGCAACGGCACATCCAGGTCCAGCACTCGGTAACGGTAATGCCTGCGTCTATCAGGGTATTTCGAAACTGTCCCGGGTCTAGTGCTCCCCGTTGACTCTAAGGCTGTCTGTGTCATGTTGGGCCTGCAGCGGCTCACGTGGCAATGGCCGTGGCCGCCCGGCGCCTGCAATATCGACTGGCTGGACTGCCAGTGGAAAGCCGCAGGGAGCCCGGGAGGTTCTGTTCCGTTTGCCTGCACTTATCCTCTTCGCTCTGGATGGTGATAGAGCAGAAATTTCCTCCTGAAATAGCCAGATGGATATTGATTCAGGAGGGTTAGAGAGGAGCTCTCTAAAAAGCTGCCATCTTAGGTGGCACGCCCACCAGAAGTCTATTTGGTTCTTTTTTTATTTATTATGCCCACTAAATTCAGTGATTGGATGAACAGGCCCATAATCGCTCAAGTGTATGGCTAGCTTAACACATAACAGTACAATTAAAAACAGGGATCCAAGGCAACATATTACACAAAGCTGGAGTTACCAAACACACAAAATGCTGAATACAAAAATGTATAAAGTTAAGATAACAGAGCAAGCTATAAGCTAGAACATATGAAACACCCAAATTCAAAGATGCAATGAATGTAAATACATACAGGACAAAAGGCAGCTGGTTTAGTACAGGGACATAATAACAGGACTGAGATAAACAAACAGCAGAAAAGGCATAATGACAAGAACCTAAGTCAGCTAGAGGCAGTACTTTTATCCTAGCTGCTCAGGTGCTGTAAATGAATCTCAAAGGTAAAGTCTAAACAGCAGCCCCTAGGATAAGTCAGGAGAATTTCCACATTAAACACAGTCATCCCTAGAGGCAGGTCAGGGAAATGACCACCACATAACAACCAGTTGGTAGTTGGTCATAAATGTGATCTTTACCCTGTGGCTTTATTTTTTTATAGCAGCACTTTACACAGCAATTTGAATCCTGTGTCTATCATGACATGATCTAGTGTTTCAACCCTAACCCTATGCGCCATGGAAAATGTATGACTTTATTTTCCATTTCCTGGTATCAGTTTGCTGTTATATTCTTTTGTATTTGATACTGCATAACTTTTTTTTTTCACTGACTTGTGTCTTGATTCTAACATTCCCTGTGTCCCACCTGTTTAATTATGATAGTTTCTTCTATGATTCACAGTGCTGCCAGGCTCAAGTCATTCAAGCAGCATGTACTAGTGGTATTATTCAATAATCATGCAGGATGCACCTCTAGTATAATTTCCATAGTAACACTGGCATTGCACTAGAAATAGATGAATAAACAATATAATCTGTGCAGGGGTATTACTGATATGTGATGGTATAGCAACTTCTCAAGGCACTGCTGGTATATTTAACATAAGGGATATATGGTACAATTAATATAATACATTTATATTGTAAGATGCCTACATAATAGCAATTAAATACAAGTAATATAATCAAGGCTACATTCTTATAATGTAGCATTGATTATTGTATATCATTAAAATTTTTCTAATATTACCTTCAAATTTTACAGAGCAATGACACCTACTACCGTCCCTTTGACCTGGATACTGGAGAATAACAAGTAGGCTACGCATTTATATTGTAAAATCAAAGAAAAAAAATCCGTACAAATCTGTGTTTTTAATGATACAAATCCCTTTGTTTCTGTGTGTTACCAACCTGTTTGCAAGATATAATAAAATAGCATTCTTCAATTGTCCGAAGTCATCTGTCCTTCACCACATAAAAACTTAGGTCATAGGGACCTGCATAATGACTTCCATCATCACCTGGTTGGATAAATGGACAGTGCCTCACTTTGCGGAAACTAGTGGTTACATTTTAAATTCACCAAAAAAAAGTATCCTCATAAAGCAGGAACTTTGTGACCTGGAACGAAATGAGATGAAATGAGATGTCAAGGGATAGAGCACAATCTTATTTATAGAAATCAGAAAATGCCTTCCTTTTCTGCAAATTACACTGATGTGGAGGACAAGATTAAAAAGAACGATTCAGACGCTCCAGTACTGTGCTGAGATTACATTTCTTTTAGCATTATTATCATTACATAAATCTCAGCAAGGTTTGTATTCCTAATAACATTTTAAATAAGTGGTAGATGAACCTGAGAGAAGAGCAGGCATGGACTTAAAGTGTTATTCTCTGTTTCATTAAATAGAATCTTTACCTACAAACTTTGATTTCTTTCTTTCAGATGAACCCAGGGAAGGGTTTTCAATGTGACAGAGTGTCCTTGGGCTGGATCCAGACTTAAGTAAGTGCTTGAAATTAGTTACTCCTGGGCTAAACCATGTTGATTGCAGGGGAGTCATATTTCATCTGTTGAAAACAGTATTAGAGTTGAGAGGTGATGTTTCCTATCCCAAGTCTAAATAACAGTGTGATAGTAAAAAGTAAGTGCATTAGTTACTCCTGGGCTAAACCATGTTGATTGCAGGGGAGTCATATTTCATCTGTTGAAAACAGTATTAGAGTTGAGAGGTGATGTTTCCTATCCCAAGTCTAAATAACATAACAATAGTAAAGCTGGTCAGTATCTGTGTGCAGTAAGCAATTCAAAGATATATCCCTGCATGCAAAGAGTACAATTAACTTGACTCCCCCTGAAATCAACATGGTTTAGCCCAGGAGTAACTCATTTCAA
>WWET01002367.1:22772-36400 GCA_011038615.1 Limnodynastes dumerilii
TTTGCTTTATGCTTTGCCTTTCTTTCTGCACAATGCTATGTAATAACAAACACTGATGTCAGAGACACTTCACTCTTCTCTGCTATGCAGCCAAATGATAACCATTATAAGGATATCCATCACCATTATGAGACTTACCTGGCTCTACGGATTCTGTCCATGCTTTTTTATCCAGCGATGTCTACAACCAGTGGTTGAAAGTGGAGAAAACACTATTTTAGAAATAGACACAACTGAAAGTTAATTAGGGTTAGGCTGTTGGTAGGGGATTCTTAGGATTAGGTTGCGGGGAGGGGAGTCTTAGGGGTATGCTGCAGGAAAGGGAGGATTAGGGTTAGGGTAATAGAAGGGGAGGGTTTGGGTAAGGATTAGGGTATGGGTTGGGGTTAGATTCATACTCACCATTCAGCGCAGCGTCTTCTTTTTCATTAGTTGCTTCTCCACTGCGAGGAAGCAATGGATTTCCCAGCCAGAACTGGCTGAGAGAGAATGGGCCTTTCAAAAAAGGGCCTTCTCAGCGGCGACACAAACGCTAATCTACAACCGCAGACATCACTTGACAAAAAGTCTTTCTCTGCAGGGGAGAAGATCACTGGTGGTGAAGCATGATGATCCAGATCAATATCTAGTGCTGGATAGCTTTACTTTTTACTGATTGGGACCCTAGGCCTGTGTGTTGCTGAGTAATATATGGTGTTGCACTTTGGAATCTCATCCTGATAAGTCACGCATAGAAATCATAGAAGGAAGGGCTTCCCTAATCATTTCAAGGAATGAAAATCAGTAATACATTGCAATTGATCAGGATAAAATGTTAACAACTATTACTACAAATAACAGCATAACTACCAGTAAGCAATAAATAGGTTAGTGTCAAGGGACCACTAACTTAACTGTGTTAAGAGTAGTGAAGGGGTCTGCTGTTGTCCTAAAATACAAGTCCATCATAGCTAACGCCTAATATACTCAGTGCTCACATATGATACAAATGAAAAACAAGCTCAGTTATACAAAACAAAATTGGACACATCTAAAAAATACTATTTATAGACAAACGAACAGGCAGAACAAATAGCGTTTAATGTAATAAGTAAAAAAGTAATTACACTAATTAGTAAAAACTAATTAAAGCAATATTTTGAAATGGTTGGAATTAAATAGCTTAGAAATGCAATATTAGTGATTTCAAAACTTTGCGGTTTCTTAGAATAAAATATCCCTGAAAAAAGTGTACCTTTTATCTTTACTCCTTATATGAGGTGTGTATCTAATGTTATCTAGACAGGTAAGATTACTAATCTTGGTACTTATCAAGCAGCACTTTCACAAAAGACTGACAAAAATAAGTTATACACAGGGCATACATTAATTTTTGTTTATTTTTTTGTGTACAGGAAAATATATCCACTTGAAAAGCTGTGAAAATATACAAAATGTGATAGTTTCTTAACTGATCCATCCTTCTCTGCTGGTACTTTCTGAAGAAGAAATGAAACATAATAAGACTGTGTGCTGTATCACTTCAGAGCATACTTTTCTCTCCATTTAGTGTCACATGTTTACTTCACACATGGTCCACTTATTACCTTTTTTACATAGTAAGACCATTTTCCAGCAAATACTAATATAAAAATGTTTCCCGGCCTATAGTCACTTTTATGATGAGAAAGAGTTTTAAAATCACTATCTACGGGAGTGATTAACTCATGTGAATTTAATCAGCCTCAGTTCATAAAATGGACAGAATTCTGTAAGGTAGGGATCACAAGGTTATAATATTAATAGAGGAAAGGAGGCCCTACACAGCTTGCCCACTGCTCCTGTAATGTAAGGCTCCATTTCAGTCTAATTATTTATTGGACCCCTACTAGGTCATGATAAAAAGGTTTTTGGTTACCAAAATTTCTCTATACAAGAAATATGCCTGTTTTAATCCTTGGTCTTTCATCTTTTGTAAATATTTGAGATTAACAATCTCTTATGTCCTTGCCTGTTTTTCTGAATGTAAAATCACCCACAGAGCACTGATATAAATGCCTACATTTACATATGGATTGTGTTATTGTTTATACTGACAGGGCTGGCTTAAAAATCAGAGTTGGCATATAAGAGGAAAAACAAATGGAGGAAGATGCTGGTACAGAATTATGAAACGATGATAGTTTGTAGATATAAGCTAAAATTACACTGAAAACAAGCTCATTCTGGCCTAAGTGTAAATGTTGTGAAAGTCCAGCTCTGTATAATCCTAACTAATAGCAGTGGTAGATTTATCCTTATTGGCTTCATGTTTTTACTGCAGGGAATAATGAGTCAGGTTGTTTAATGCATTTTTTGTACGCGCTGCGGACACCTTGTGGCGCCTTATAAATAAACGAGAATAATAATGCATTTCAAACTTTGTTTGGTGTAAGAGTAGTACACAGATCTCAGAAAACTTGCCTACACTTGACATCAGGTTATGATCCCAAGACCAAGTGCTTTTATGTGGGGGTACTTGGGAGTACTCAGTACCAACACCTTTTCAGTAGCCCAAAAGTACTGGGGTCATTACATTGGGGGTATATAATGAACTGGAGCTATGACTGAACTGTTTAACTATAAAAGGGCATTATATCCATGCATAGTAAGGTAAGTACAGGTACCTTTCTCGTACAAATTGAGCCCTGCCAAGACCTATGAAGGAAAGATAATTCAGATGATCAGGCATCTTAAAGAAAGAGGTAGATTGGAAGAATGGTTTAGACTCAGAGTGTGGCAACTACAGTTAGCTCTAACATCTTACCAGTGTGTACAGTCCAATGATGTAGCAGAACATTGTGAAATTGCATTGCTTGATTTCAGTTTTTTCCAAACTGATTTAACCTTAAGTGTTAACTTATTGGTGTCCTGTTAAGCTTTGCATCGTGGGCAGCTGTCCCTATTGCACTCCTCTAGTTATGGCTCTGGCCCCCCGACAGTGCAAGTTTTCCAGATCTCCTTTCTGAGCACAGGCGTGTTCATTACTCATTTTTACATGTTTTAAGATCAACAAGTGGCATTCATTATATCCTTATGTTCTGTAGGACAGAGTTTGGGAAACACTGTTCTATAGGCTAGTGCTCAGATGACTTCTGACTGAAGGATGTTGCAGTACAGCTGTCACTGTCTCACTTACTGAGACGGATAGCTTTTTCAGTAGGACAAAACACCATTATAAAAAGAGAATGTTATAAGTGGCCACTGTGAGAATACATCCTGATTGTGCCCTTAAACTCATTAAATGACTGGAAAACCTTTCTTACAGATTATTTCTTTGAATTGCATCCAATTTTCTTCTTTATAAAGTGAATGACTGGGTAGATTTATTATATTTGTTTTCTTAACCATAAATTTCTCTAAAGAAATATAGTTTGGAAAAGTACATTGAGAGACTAACTAGAAAAAGATAATCCATGTAAATATAAATTCAGTAAATAGTTCTATAAATAGTTTTACATAAATTACCATGAAAATAGAAACACAATATAATGAATTATAATTAGGATTAGTTTATAGTTGTGACCACACAGTGTGTTTTATTGTATGTGAATGTTGTTTACTACAGTGAATGATCAGATGTAGGCAGATATGTTCAATAAAGACTTGTATGCCATCTGGGCATGCCACCTTACCTTCAAAGGGTGGAACAGGGGGGTGTGGGTCCAAGAACAGCCCTATTTCAATAGGTCCATTTTCTCCTAGCCAGCTTCGAACTGGCTGGGATTTCGATTGGTTATGCCTTGATGACGCATAGCAATCGCTCCACGGAGCATTGAACACGGTGCTCCGAAAGGTAAACCTAAAAACTACCCCAACCCTTTCCCTAATTCTAACCCTAACCCTCCCCTTCCATTACCCTGACCCTAACCTTCCCTTCCCCGCAGCCTGACCCTAACCCTCCCCCTCCTGCAGCCTGACCCTAACCCTCTCTCTCCTGCAGCCTGACCCTAACCCTCCCTCCCCTGCAGCCTGACCCTAACCCTGGAGAGGTTACTCAACAATTTCTAAAATGGAAGGGTATTCGATATAGGGACATACGAAGAGGAACATTCGGATGCCCCTATTTCGGAAATCCTTCATTCTATGCAGGGACTGTGACCGGGCATGGGATGAGTTTGGGGCATGCATACACAAGCTGTGTGAGATGTTCTGTTGAAAAATGTGCAATTGTAACACTTCTAAACTTAACGAGATGTTCATGCCTAACAATGGGTTAACGACATAAGTAAACTTTACAGTAATGATCACCGTGCTAATAGCAAATGTGTTGCATGTGAATAATTTTATTGACAAAATATAATTTACACGAAGATTTGTAAACACTGTTAATTATCTTTTGCTTAGACGATATGAAGAAAAATATTACAGAGTACAATGTTGTTTCATCATTGTACCAAAACCATAAATAAATATAGATGTCAGTTTACTTCTTTTAGTCCTGTACCTGAAATGAGACATGGAAATATGTGCTCAGCCTGCACTTATTATAAAGCTTTTTATTTTTTGCAGATGACCTAAAAAATCTGACTCATAACTTTAAACACAATTTAAATGTCTAAAAGAGCAGATGGCCTTTGTGCATTATGCCTTCTGTGATGTACTGTAGTTTGACATAGTCCTAATTTGTTGATTGTTCATTTATGTGTTTGTCACATGGGACCGAATCCAGACTTCTGCTGGTGCTGCATTAGGGTCTTTGAAAACATTGCTAGTGTGGATCCAAAATTGGATCCCAATTGATCCAATTGGATCCAGCTTTTCATGAGAGTGCATGGGATGCCACTTCCTTAACTTGCAGGAATTTCTGAGCTGAGAAGTCACTTAAAAGACCATAAATCATAATCGGTGTGCATTGAGAATGTCCTTATTCTCAAATTGAAACACCCACCCCTATGCACTATTCCCACCCCGCTGTTTAAGTGCATTCTCTGGAGCTAATGGATCCAAAGAAGCCAAAAGTTTTGGCATCCTAGTGATCGATAAAAAGCCCCCTTTTGGTAAGTCAGGATCTGCTCCATGATCTACTTAGATGGAAGCCTGATCAAGTTTATCATTTATGCAGTAAGTTTAGAGACACCACTTCTTCATAGACTAAATACTGGTCATCTTTATTTTTACACTGCAATGAACACTTTTGCCAGCACATGCCCCATGTCTCTAAATTTTAATTTAAAACAAGCTTTTTGTGGCCTCAAAAATGTCTCAATAAGATGCACGGGCAGTACATGGCTTAGTGAGTAGCACTTGTACCTCACAGCATTGGGGTCATTAGCTTGATTGCAGGACTAGGCCTTATCTGGAGTTTGTATGTTCTCCCAGTGTCTGCGTGGGTTTCCTCCGGGTGCTCTGGCTTCTTCCCACATGCCAAAAACATGCTGGTAGGTGTATTGACTGCTGACTAAATTAACCCTAGTGTGTGTGTGTGTGTGTGTTAGGGACCTTAGTATGTATGAAATCAAATGTTATAATAAGAAAATATTTTACTAGAAATGCCTTTAAACAGTAATGACAATAAAATAGCAATATATATAGCAATATTCTATATATCAAAATAGTATAAGAATGTTAAATGATAAAACATCTACAAGGTGAGCTAATCAGGCCCACAAATAGTTAAGTAAATATTGTGTGCACACTATATGATGGATTTCTGTTAAAATGTAGTCCTCTGTTAAAATTATGCAAATAAAATAAAATAGTTTAATAAAATTTTTCAGGGACCGTGTTGCTGTGGAATTGATGAGGGTATATGATTAAGTACAGAATTGCCATTAAACCAGTCCAATAAGACTGTAAGATTCTTAGGGCCAGATTTACTAAGCTGTGGGTTTGGAAAAGTGGAGATGTTGCCCATAGCAACCAAGATTTTAGCTGACATTTTCTAGCATGTAAAAAGAAAGTGAGAGCTAGAATCTGATTGGTTGCTATGGGCAACATCTCTACTTTTCCAAACCCACAGCTTAGTAAATCTGGCCCTTAATGTCTATAGAGACTAGCCTGTTGTGAATCAGAGAATTATATGAGGGAGGCCACCAATGAATTTTACAAATTTAAAAGAAAAGTGAGCTGTTGCCTATATACTTATGACTTACTACATCTTTTCCATTTATAATATCATTGACCACAAATAGAGTGTGAATATGTATGTACAGGTTATTCTAATGTCAGAGTCTCATGTGCATTCTTAGTAAATAAAGTCTTTCTTGAATTCCATCATTTTTTTTTTCCTTAACCACAATTACTTTTTGTTTGACAATGTATACTACCAACAGGTACAGGGCACTTCCATGGGTACAAACTTTGCACCAGGATATGCCAACCTGTTTGTAGCTCAACTGGAAGAATTTGAACTCTTGGGACAACAACTCATATCCAAAGTCCTCTGGCACAAATACCTTGACAATATCATATGCATTTGGATAGGTCAAGTGGGGAACGTTTCAAGAGTTTATCCATCACATCAATTCCAACAATCTTAATTGGATATTCATAGCAAACTACAGTACAGAGAAAGTACAATTTCTTGACTTGGAAGTTTTCACCATTGATAATGCTATCCACACTAAGAGCTTTATAAAAAAAAAGGACTACAAAAAGGTTGTTTCTGCAACCAGCAATAATCATGCAAACAGCCAATTCACAAACCTAATTTATAACTGTACAGATACCCCAACCTTTAAGGGGCATGCTCATGCACACAGTTTCATAGGGAGATAATATGAAGCGGAAATGGTAGACAAATTTATCAGATCAGTTCTACAGAGCAACTAATCAGAGAAGAAAGACAAGATCTGTATGAGAAACACTTCTTACATTACATGCTGTGCCACAAGACATTAACTTTGCAAGTGTATTGTGTGCATATTCTAAATTTGATGCTCCTCAACATGCCACACAATGGTACCTTTTCTGTGTCCCCTCTTATTTCAATGTAAATCCAATTGGAGGAACCATGGGATAAAGATCATTTACCCACAGAAAAACTGAACCGTGGAAAGGGAGATTTTTTAAACTCTAAAGGAAAAATTGCCAATTACCAATCTATGCTATATTCCTTTGTATTAATGTAAATGGAATATGTAAATTATCAATGTTAGTGCCCTAAGTGTTTATATTCTAAAATTTTCATTTCAGAATCTGTAGTATTTACCTAAATGTTTTCCTTCAGGGGTTGTGAGGTTAACCCCATTTTTAGACACAAGGGGCAGGACAATTGCACAGGAGGGGGTTAAAAAAAATGAACAAAGTATTACACCGGTTCCCAAGAAAGCCCTTTTAAAAAGGTTAAACGTGTAGAATGATTAATAAAATATTGATCCTCCACCATTTTGCAGAGGAAGGGCAAAGATATCTCTCTATAAACCTTTGTGGCCCTCACCTTGACATAGTATGACCATAGGTTGCCAAAAGTGGCTGGATAAAGTTTAGAAGGCACTTAGTGGCAAGAGACAGTAGGCATGTTTCATAATTTAATATTGTGTTGATATTTTAAGGAATTTCTAGTAAAGTAATTTCCTATTAAAACACTTTCTATTAATTCTGGATATTCACCTCCATGATACATAATATATGAATTTAAAAGAAAACTTTTCTCAAGAAAAATTTACCAAGCAAAAAGCTGTATAACAATAAAATAATCAATGATACCACTGGCTTAGTAAACGCCAGAAAGTATATAAAGGTTAAGGCACAGTAACTGAATGTAATATATAAATTGCATTGGTCCAAGTAAGAATATGCACTATCTGCCTTATAAATTAGACTTGACGTTTGTTTGAAATAGCTGCTAAGAATAAATGGTTTTGTTTTGACTGCCAGTGGAAGGTAATTATGTAAGCTCATGGTTAATCATACGTGGGTACAGAAATACCACTTAACACTTACATGTCATCAGCTTGCTTCCCATCTAGCTAATAGGGAGGTGCAAACAACCTGCAGTGATTATTTCATAAGTTTTATTGTTAAAAACAGATCCACAAGAATTTTTATAGAACATAGTGATTGTGTTGTGAGCAATTCAGTCACAATTTAAAAGTAGGTAACTGAGACCATATAGTAACATACCTCCCAACATTTGAGAATTGTAAAGAGGGACAAATTTTCGCGGCCTAGTCTAGTGCATGCCTCTTTTAATAATTTAGCCATCCATATGTCTGCCCCTTATTATTTATTCAGCCTCCAAATGTCGGCCCCTGTTTATACGTCCAGCCTCCATATCTGCCCCTTTATTATCCAGCATCTATGACTGCCTCTTATTATTATGTTCAGCATCCATATGTCTTTCCCCTCTTTATTTGTCCAGCTTCCATATGTCTGGCCCTTGTTAATATGGCCAGCCTCCATGTCTGTCCCTTATTATTATTGCTAGCCTCCATGTCTGCCCCTTATTATTATTATTATTGCTAGCCTCCATGTCTGCCCCTTATTATTATTATTGCCAGCCTCCATGTCTGCCTCTTATTATTATTGCCAGCCTCCATGTCTGCCCCTTATTATTATGGCCAGCATCCATGTCTGCCCCGTACTATGTCCAGCCTCCATATGTCTGCCCCTGTTTATATGTCCAGCCTTCATATGTCTGCCCCTTATTATTATTGCCAGCCTCCATGTCTGTCCCCAATTGCCAGAGCCAGACTCCATCTGCCCCCTATTGCCAGTGCCAGCCTCATGCCTCCCACCTATTCCAGTGCCAGCCTCATGTCTGCCCCCTATTGCCAGTGTCAGGCTCCGTGTCTGCCCCCAAATGCCAGTGCCAGCCTCCATCTGCCCACTTATTGCCAACCTCCATCTGCCCCCTTATTGGCAGCCTCCATCTGCCCACTTAATGCCAGCCTCCACCTGCCCACTTAATGCCAGCCTCATCTGCCATCTTAATGCCAGCCTCATCTGCCTCCTTAATGCTAGCCACCATCTGCCCCCTATTGCCAGCCTCCATCTGCCCACATATGCCAGTGCCAGCCTCATCTGCCTCCTTAATGCTAGCCTCCATCTGCCCCCTATTGCCAGCCTCCATCTGCCCACATATGCCAGTGCCAGCCTCATCTGCCCCCTATTGACAATGCCAGCCTTCATCTGTCCCTATTGTCTGTGTCTGCCTCCAAGTCTGCCCTCAAATTAATTGCTAGTGCCAGTCTCCTTATGCTCCCTATTGCCAGTTGCCCCCAATTGCCAGCCTTCATCTGCCCACTTATGCCAGTGCCTGTCTCCATCTGCCCCCTATTGCCAGCTTCCATCTGCCCCCTATTAAAAGTGCCATCTGCGCCCTATTAATAGTGCCAGCCTTCATCTGCCCCCATATGCCAGTACCTGCCTCCATGTCTGCCCCTAAGGTCTGTGCCTGTCTCCATGTCTGCCACCAAATGAATTGCCAGTGCAAGCCTCCTTAAGCCCCCTATTGCCAGTGTCAGCCTCCAATTATTTAATGCCTGCCCCCATTGTCAGCCTCTGCCCCCAATTGCCAGACCCTATTAAATTATTTATTTACCGTTGAAGTCTTCCTTCCTGCATGGTGCTTGCACGTCTTGCCTCTTCCTCTGTCCAGCAGCGTCTGCTCTGCTGCCACGTGACAGAGCACAGGACACGTAATACAGGGCTCCAATGGGAGCCCTGTAGGACCAAAATTCTTACAGGGCTCTCACTGGAGCGCTGTACTACGTGTCCTGTGCTCTGCTTTAAAAAAAAAAAAAGTTAATTTGTCCCAAGACTCTGATCTCTCGGGACATATTATGTATGCCAGTGCCTGTCTCCATGTCTGCCCCAAAGGGCTGTGCCTGTCTCCATGTCTGCCCCCAAATGAATTGCCAGTGCAAGCCTCCTTAAGCCCCCTATTGCCAGTGTCAGCCTCCAATTATTTAATGCCTGCCCCCATTGTCAACCTCTGCCCCCAATTGCCAGACCCTATTAAATTAATTAAATTTACTTACCTTTGAAGTCTTCCTTTCTGCGTGTGACAGAGCACAAGACACGTAATACAGGGCTCCAACGGGAGCCCTGTAGGACCAAAACTCCTACAGGGCTCCCGTTGGGGCTCCTTGAGGTTTTTTAACCACATGTTTTATCATTATGGGAAACTGTCAGCTGTCTTGGATCTGCATAAAGTTACGTACAGGTCTTCCAGGTGCTTCAGCACCAGGAGTGGAAGTGTCCCATACAAAGGGTGCAGACAGACACCTTAAATAAAAGTAGTGGGAAGAATGTAAGTGCTGGTATAATTCCTCTGTGTCGTACCTCAGACACTGATTAATGTCAAAAGACCGTATAAGATGAATCAGCCTATAGTGGTATACGCAACTCAAAATAGAATGAAAATTTTGTATGCTTTACATATGTCAATAATAAAGTCTTTCAAGTACAGTATTTTCTATTCTTGCTCACCAATCTTCCACGTTCTTCCAAATGTATAAGTCCAGTTTTGAGTCCTCATATGATTCCCATTCAGAAGACTTTTAGATGCTCCTTATGGATTTTCAGAAGTCCCTACTCCATTGTCATCTAGTTTCTCTTTTTCAAAGTGGTGGATATTATTCTTTACACCGTCCTACTTCACTCCTCCAATCGCAGGTACCCCAAAAAAGATAACAGAAAGAGAAGACTAGTGCAGATGGTTAAATTCAAATATGGGTGTGCCCAAAACCAATGCACTCATGTAGTTCTTCTCTTGTAATGTATTCTCATTAGTAACCTTTATCCTTTTTTTCCCCTTTACAGGAATCCTCCCTCCCGAAGAACTACGTGAGTGCATTGGTTTTGGGCACACCCATATTTGAATTTAACCATCTGCACTAGTCTTCTCTTTCTGTTATCTTTTTTGGGGTACCTGCGATTGGAGGAGTGAAGTAGGACGGTGTAAAGAATAATATTCACCACTTTGAAAAAGAGAAACTAGATGACAATGGAGTAGGGACTTCTGAAAATCCATAAGGAGCATCTAAAAGTCTTCTGAATGGGAATCATATGAGGACTCAAAACTGCACTTATACATTTGGAAGAACGTAGAAGATTGGTGAGCAAGAATAGAAAATACTGTACTTGAAAGACTTTATTATTGACATATGTAAAGCATACAAAATTTTCATTCTATTTTGAGTTGCGTATACCACTGAAGGCTGATTCATCTTATACGGTCTTTTGACATTTATCGGTGTCTGAGGTACGACACAGAGGAATTATACCAGTGCTTACATTCTTCCCACTACTTTTATTTATGCTGTTCTAAGTATAAGGCACTATAGTGTCCTTGTGCTGTGTTTACCCCTAAGGGGAAGGAAGGAGCTGCAGGTTTGGGAGCGCAGGGTTCAAGACATTTCAGTCTGCAGACAGACACCTGGTTGGAGGTGAGCTTACTCAGTGATGCCACCTATCTCCCCATTCCTTTGCTGGAAGAAGACAGTGCTAGGTAAAGAGTCTCTGAGTGCTGAGCACTGTCTATAAAGATCAAACCTGTTTATTTATGTCGCTCCTGGCTGGTGAATCCTCTGTGAGTGTGCAGGGTGGGCTACTGCTAATTAACTCCCTCTTACCTTAACTCACATTAAATCAACCCTTTCACCCTAGTTCACACTAATTAAATCCCCTGTGTGCATTTAAATGACCTCCATAACCAACCGATTAACACTAAATAAACTCCTGTCCTTAGTTCAAACTAAATTAACCACTCAATTTACCCTCTCACCTCCAGTTCATATTAAGATAATCCCCTTAAGTGAGTTTGCAAGCCACTCACCTGCTCTCTGTGTTGTCTGCCTTAAGCTGGGCACACACTAGAGCGATTATCGTGCCGATTTTGCAATTATCGTAGATTGCACGCGTTATCGCTGTAGTGTGTGGTGCCGATAATCTCCCGAAACTCACGATAATCCTCCGAAAATGTCCATCAGCAGATAATTGCATTTTATGGCAAAACCAATTGATTATCGTTTATCGTTTGCTAAATCGTACAGTGTGTGGCCATTACAGATAATCTTGCAAGTTAACTAACGATTTTTAAAGGGTTTTCCACACCCCTGCAGGGTGTGTCTATCTTCATGTACAGTGCGTCCTTCCTGTTTGTATCACGTGAGCAGTACAGCAAGTTCCGAGACAATATATGCCTGCAAGGAGCCAGCATTGTGTGTGCACGAATCTTCGTACGGTGTGCGTTACAAAATATGCATGTATCTTTGAAATAAGGACCCATTATGACCCTGTCTCCCATCTGCAATGTTGGAAAGGTCTATGTATATCTATGTATTATGCACTACAACAGCCTATCTACCAATACAGAAGAGAAATGCATAAGAAAAAAAAGGAAGAGCAAGTTTAATCAATAATCTTTTTTTTATTGTTGCACTTGTTCTGAAGAAGATAAAGCTTTTTGATGGACCTTTATTACAGTTCCAAATAAAGCATGTGATGATCATCGCTTAGTTTGTGGGCACAAACGATTTTTACAACTACAATAAAAGCACTGAAAAATCGCCCCATTTTTTTATTTTTATTTTTTAATTCGGACGAATTATCGTATAGTCTATGGCACCGATATTGTTACCTCTCACTAGCGGGAAAATTGGAACAATTATCTAGAATCGTACGCTGTGACGATAATCGCTCTAGTGTGTGCCCAGCTTTACCCTCCACATCTCATCCCTTCAGCAGCACAGTCTCACATATGTGGCTGTGTATACCTTATCTGAGAGGGATGGGGCCTGTGTCTCTTAGCTGCAATGTGATGAGTCATGAAAAAGAGTGACTTATTTAACGTGACCATTTATTTTTTTACTCAAAACGGGACATCTACTAATTTTTACAGGGGCGCACCACTAAGTCAATGGGTGTTGTCAAAAAGTCATGGCCGGAGGATGGCTGTATCAATGAAACAAATAAAATTATCTGCGTATAATCTGTTACACCCACAGACTGTTTCAACAATACACATTGCATCCTAGTTATCATCATATAATACACATTTCAACCTAGTTTTTGCTATACAATACACATACAAATACACAAAACAATTTACTGGATTACATTCAATTAAAGCAAATTTCTGAAAGTAAAACTACATGAGGAATTAACTAATAAAATATAGAAATCTACACATATTAAATATACCTCCATCCAGCCTTTCTTGCCCTCTTGTGCGTCTCTAAAGCCATCCAATCTCCCCCCCATGTGTGTCTCTAGAGCAGGGGTCAGGGAACTTTTTTTATCTTTTACCCCAAAATATATTTAGATTCACCAACGTTACCCCTTTGAATTGAAATGAAGGAAATCCTTTATTATTAATTATTTTAATTCAACTTCAAAACTTCAGATTTTGGAAAAATAATGTTGCTTGATTTTTAATACAAGAGCATCATCATACCCTTCATCATACACTGTGCCACCTTTACCATACACTGCCCCTTCATCACATACTGTGTCCCTTAATCACATACTGTGCCACCTATATACCCCGCTGCCCCATCATCACATACTGTCCCCCTTCATCACATCCTGTCTCTCTTCATCTGCTGCCCCTTCATCACATACTGTCCCCCTTCAGCTGCTGCCCCTTCATCACATATTGTGCCACCTTTACAATTGCCCCTACATCACATACTGTTCCCCTTCAACTGCTGCCCCTTCAT
>WWET01002367.1:49434-77843 GCA_011038615.1 Limnodynastes dumerilii
CCCCCCCCCCAATAAACCTCTGTTTCAGCATATGAGGCTATAACTTCCCCTGTTGCATCTCTCTTCTCCACCGCCTTGCTGTGTTGTCTCCCCTTTCTCAATGACACCAATAACACCTTCATAACATATTAACTACCCTCTTTTAATATTTAAGCTTTTGTCCACTTGTCTAACCCCCAAGTTTCATGTCCTTAGGGACAGATTTCGCATTAAGCACCTTAGACTTGTACGGTGGCGTGTAAATTGCTAATGGCTGGCCAATCCTGGAAAGCCAGGGGCAGGGCTGTAGGTGGTATAGGTGGAGTTGGAACTCCAGGTGTCAGCAGAACATAGGAGACACGGGAAGGGTGGTGTTCATGGCTGCACCCTGTGGTCTTCTGACCCTGCCACCGTAACCTGGCCTTCATAGACATCTCTGTGCTGCTGCCTGTGACTGGGAGAATAGGCTTAAAAGAATTGTTACAAGGTAAGTGAAATTGAGGGAGATGTGTAATACAGAGAGTGAGATGTGCAATGGAGTAAGAGCAGAGGGATAGATGTGTAATGTAGGGAGTGCAAGGAGAGAGATGTGAAATGGAGAGAGGAAGATATGTTATGGAGGGAAGATCGGGATAATTATGTAGTATGGAGCAGGGACAGGACGGGAGATATTAAACAGGTGACACAGAGAGGGAGATGTATAAAGGGGGTTAGGGTCAGAAGGGATATATGCAATGTAGGGGAAAGGATGGAGATTTGCAATAGTAGGAGAGACAGGGAATGGGATGTGTAATGGACAGGAAGAGAGAGAGATGTATAATGTAAGTGGGGCAGGGAGAGACCATGTGTAATAATGAAGGAGCAGGGATGGAAAAGTGTATTAGAGAGGGGGATACAGGGAAGTAGGTGTGTCATTGAGTAGGGGGCAGGGAGGATAATGTGTAAAGGGGGGGGTGGCAGCAGGCACATTAATTAGGAGAATCCAGGTAGCAAGAGGTTTAATAGAAGCTATAGACTTTCAATGCATTAAGAATCATCTTGAGGCATGAAATAAAGAACTAATCAATTAATATTCATATAAGTAAAAACAATACATTGCACTTCCTTTCATGCTCAGCTGCTGCCTCCCCAATTATACTATTGGTGCCGTAATTCACCTGCTCTTGGTGCCATTAATCCAAACGACACCCCTGGGATACTTGTGCCAAGAGCGTCCTTCAAAGAGACCCGAGCATTCCACCAGTGAATTCTAGCTTTGACCTCCTTTACCGATCCTCTGTGACCTGTCATTTAAGGGCAGGGTAACCATTAAGCTTGTTCATAAAGCCAGCATGATCCCATAATATAATCCTACATGTAATATTTCTCACCTTGGGGTAGATCCAGAACAACGTCCGCGAGTGAATTTACGCTAGCCGTTAGTGTAAATTCACACAGTACTTACTGCGCATGAGAGGGGTGTGCCGAGGGGAGTGCATAGAAGGTACGCTAGCGTAAGAACGCAGCGCAGTAAAAGCGTAGCTCTGGATCTGGCCCCTTACCTGTAATAACTTTCCTCAATCCCCCTTAGTTTATATTATAATTTGTAGAACAGGTATCTTATTTTATTGTTAGAAAATATACAACTGTGATATACTGCAGCAACTGAGAGGCTTTCCTGACTAATTGCATATGGTACCAAATCACAGTGAACATTACTTACATTGCAACGCCCTGTACAGAGACATGCCACTGTCTCTAATGCACTAAAACAGGTATTGCATGTCTTTCATGTTGACAGAGGCATCACTGCCAGGTTGATCTCTGACCTCCCTGCAGCACAGTTGGGCCTTAGGCTTTCTAAGCACGTCAGCAAAATCAGCACAGGCATAGCATCTGCCAGGAGGCTGGATAACATTAGTGGTCTGATGTCTGGGCAGGTACTGTGTACTGAATGGCAGGTCCTTGGGGCCAAAACAGGTGCAGAAAGCAGCAGTAGTTGCGTGAACTGAAGAAAATGGAAATTACCTGCTGTCCATATTATATGAGACAGCAGTCGTATTTGAAGAGGTAAAAATCGCAATGTGTGCTATAAAGTTGCAAAATGCTCAAGTTGTAAAGATTTTTTCTTTTTCAATTAAAAAAATAAGCTTTCAAATGCTGTGAATAGGGAATGAGGACAGTGTTTTTGAAACAGCCTGATAAAAGCCCAAGAAAAAACATCACAGTATATTTGTTCTCTTTTCATATTCCTTCAGCCTCTAAACACCCCTTTAAAATGGTACAATTGTATAGAAGTTAGACTGAGTCCCTTATTTGTGGTTACCTAGGCGGAGAAAGTTTCTCAACTAGGACGGACATAATGCTATAGTTATCTAATCAGCTTTTTATTATTTCTAAAGCATCAATATAAATCACAATACAATAAGAGAACTTTATTCAGACACATCGGTTTTAGCTCCAGTGAAGCTACAATTCTAATTATACTACAATACAGATACATGAATACAAGAATGAACCTATCAGCATGTATGTCCCAAGTTTCAACTTAAGAGGTTCCAACAGTGTCATCTGTAGATGATTTTAATTCTTCACAACAGTTTCCACTAACTCCAGAGGGATTTACTGAGCTGTTGCCCATACCAACCAATCAGATTCTAGCTGACATTTTCTAGTATGTAATAGGAAAGTGAGAGCTAGTATCTCATTGGTTGCTATGGGCAACATCGCCACTTTTCCCACAGCTTAGTACATCTAGCCCAACGTGGAAAAAATTCAGAGTAGAATGGACTGTTCACCAGAATTTTTGAAGTGACAGGTACAATAAACAAGTGAACACAAATAACAAGCATGCTTACTCTATTCAGCTTGTATTAATATGTCACACAAATTACATTAGTATAACCTACCAATCTTCCAGACCCCCTCTCCTCTACTATCATGCCAGTAGGGTGTGGTGTGGGCTACACTTTCTCCCATTTAAATCTGAGCCCATGGCAACTGCACAACAGGAATTTATGATGGAAGCACCACTATAGACCATATCCAGACATCCGCATGGGATCCGGCTATGAACTTCCCTGTCTCTCCCCTCTTTCATAAAAATTTATGGGCCCTTCAGTGTGAAAGGAATCACATAGATTACCTTCAACATGAATAACTGAATATCGCCCCTAGAGTAGAACATTACATGACCGACTCTTTTCCGAAAACCTGCGACAGAAGTTAAGGATTCTGTGAATCAGGGAGCCGAGTCTAACCGAGAGCCTGGTATTTACTGGAGTACACTAACCATCTACACACACAAATACACACACCAACCATTAACTTCACACACAACAAATTAATAATAATAATCGTGTGAGAGACTGATGGAAGACTTTGTAGGACATAAGAAAATAATACTCCCACATTGTGTAAGCTGAACTCAATAACCAGGAAGATGATCACTGCTTTAGCCATGGAGGCCTGTCATCATCTAGCTGACTGCCCCCTTTTCAGCAGTCCTGTCAGGCACTACTTTGGGGCATATAGTACTCAAGGGAACATGACGATAAGGCAAATGAAGGACTATTGTCCTCTAGTGGGGCATATGAAGCAATTCATTACTTGCAAATAGCCAGTCCCCTCGCACACAAGAGACTTCCAACAGCAGGGCCCCACCATAACCAAGCCCTTTCTGTACAATCTACATGCCTCCCCCACTCAGCATGTAAACCCCACGTATACTTCCCTCTCTGTCCCACTACACTGACAGAAAGCGTTCCATTACATGAACACTGGAACTGATTAATACATTTCCGTGATGGAATTGTGTAACCTGTGCATGGGGATATTTGCAGCTTTTTGCGACTGGAGAAACACCTCTTTTGTGGGAGTCTGAATCCCGTCCATTGTCACAGTATCATCATTTTATTTTATTTTTATTTATTTTTTGATGACCAACAATAATAAATAAATAACTTTTAGCTCAGTTGCTTCAGGAGAAATACAAGATATCTGTCTATAATCCTGTCTTAATCCTGTCTTATTTATATACTGAAACTTTATGACAATCTCTACCAAACTTCCACCCAACTCTATACTTACTATAAAAGTGAAAGCACAATGTTTGCAGTACAACTTGACATCGCATTACTAATTTTCAGCTTTCCTTGGTAGATATATTCACAAAAACTTGCAAAACAGCAACACTTGGAAGTAATGAGGCTCGGTGAAGCATATCCTAATTAATCATTGTTCGTTATCTTTGCCAGAGCTTGACAATTTAGTTCTCTATGGGTATTTTTTTTCCTTTTAAAATTGTAGTGTAAGCTGAATTGGCATTAACACCTTCAAAAAATCTGTGCTGGACACATTGATTTTCTTTTTACCTACAATTAATACAGTAAACATGCTGTGTGTTTTTTTTTAATCTTATTTTACGTAATTTATTTATTTAATTATTTTTTACTGAGGGGTTTCTACTGAAATATTAAAACAGGACTGAGCAGAATGTCCAACAACATTTGTAAAATGCTCTCCTTAAATAGCCTTAGTACAGATACATGTCATCATTATATAAACAGTTAAGGATCTCAAAGAAATATTGACATATAGTTTATCAAGTATGCTAGGTAAGATGCAGGGGCGTATTAAGATGTGAGGGGGCCCTTGTGCAGGATTTGTACTTCCCCCAACCCTTACCCTGAGACAGGGCTGTCCCAAATCGCGGACCTCAAAAGGGGTGGGGCCTATCGGTCACTTTAGGCCCCACCCTTTTTTCATCCCACAAATCGGGACAGTCCTACCGCAGGAGATCTTGGGGGGAAGAAATAGATGCCGAATGGGTCCCCCTTCCCCTGCCAACCCTGTTTTGCGGACTCGGGTGCAGGATGAATGCCATAGGCCCCTTGTTCTGAGGGGCCTGTGTGCACTGAACACCCTGCACCCATTAGAGATATGCCTATTGTAAATCTTAAGAAAAATGGCTATAGTAGAAGAAATATTTTTTATTATGTGCAACCGAACGTACAAAACTACTTCCAGAATTCAATTGTACTTCTATAGCAGTTAAGACTAAGATCCACAACACATAATAACATAAACATTCACATTATGACAATGCCTACTTATTTGTCATACCAGGGAGTATTTAATTAGGCTTCTCATGTGGATTTCTTAATAGAAGGGAATCATCTCGGTTTGAACTGATTTCTTTGTATGTGTGAAAATGAAAAGTGTTTATAGTCACATGCACTTTTCTACGTTTTAAACTAAATATTTGTTTCCAATATATGTCCTTACTTTGGCTTTTTTCTTCTGACCATGATCACTGAAGCACTGTAGCAGCTTTATGTTCTGTAACATAAAGGCCAGTCAGGCTTCAATGTGTATAAATCGCATCACAATAGACTATGTAGCTGCTGATATTTGACACACGGAGGACCCTCACTGTCAGACACCCTACTTCCCTCCATGTTTAGTCTTTGTCTTCATCACAGGTGTCCCATATTTTCTATCTATATAACAAATTGAGACACACCTTCCACGTCCAATTGCTGGTGGTCAAGGCTAAGCCAAGAGTATAATTTAAATATGCTTGGGATAAAAATAATGATATCCTAAACTTTAAACAAAACTGAGAACAGGCTCTGTGGTGGGCCAAGGCCTTCTTACTGCCATCACATTATTGTTTCTATGTTTCCATTACTGCAGACATCCACAGGCTATTGTGGTAAGCTTAAAGCTACAGGTAACATTTTAAGTATAGCTTTCTAGCAGGAGGAGGGCTGACCATTCATGAATGGTGTACCACCCACAGCAGTCCAACAGTGGAGTAAGAAGTAGGGAGTAGTGGATTCTCTGGATCCACCATCAGCTTCCAGATCACTGATGAACCTGCATAACTGAAATGCTGGCTCTAGCTCAAGCAGACACTTTGAGAAAGAGGCGACCACTTGAAACGCATCAGAGGTGATCCGCACTTTGTGCAGCTTCTCCTCACCAACGGTCCTTGCAGTCTTCCTGTGGTTTCTTTCTGGACGGTTCCCGGGCTTTGCGTTCAGCAGTGGATGTACCGAACTCTTTTACCATCCTAGACCACCATGAGCTCTTTGTTTGAATAGTGTGAAAGGAGACTCTCATCTCCTCAGTGTTTTATTTATTTATTTACAGGTGAAACTCGAAAAATTAGAATATCATGCAAAAGTTCATTTATTTCAGTAATTCAACTTAAAAGGTGAAACTAATATATTATATAGACTCATTACATGCAGAGTGAGATATTTTAAGCCTTTATTTGGTTTAATTTTGTTGATTATGGCTTACAGCTTATGAAAACCCCAAAATCAAAATCTCACAAAATTAGAATAACATGAAAAGGTTCCATATTGTAGGCTCACAGTGTCACACTCTAATCAGCAAATTGATTCTAAACACCTGCAAAGGGTTCCTGAGCTTTTAAATGGTCTGTCAGTCTGGATCAGTAGAATTCACAATCATGGGGAAGACTGCTGACCTGACAGTTGTATAGAAAAGCATCATTGACACCCTCCACAAGGAGATCAGTAGAATTCACAATCATGAGGAAGACTGCTGACCTGACAGTTGTGCAGAAAAGCATAATTGACACCCTCCACAAAGAGGGAAAACCTCAAAAGGAAATTGCAAAAGAAGTTGGATGTTCTCAAAGTGCTGTATCAAAGCACATTAATACAAAGTTAAGTGGAAGGGCAAAGTGTGGAAGAAAGATGTGCACAAGCAGCAGGCATGACCGCAGCCTGGAGAGGATTGTCAGGAAAAGGCCAAAAGTGTGGGGGAGCTGGACAAGGAGTGGACTTAAGCTGGAGTTAGTGCATCAAGAGCCACCACACACAAACTGATCCTGACCATGGGCTTCAAATGTCGTATTCCTCTTGTCAAGCCGCTACTGAACAACAAACGCCAGAAGCATCTTACCTGGGCTAAACAAAGAAAGAAAGAACTGGTCTGTTGCTCAGTGGTCTAAAGTCCTCTTTTCTGATGAGAGCAAATCCCAGAGTCTGTAGGCAGAATAGAAAGGCACACAATCCAAGATGCTTGAAGTCCAGTGTGAAGTTTCCACAGTCTGTGTTGATTTGGGGATCCATGTCATCTGTTGGTGTTGGTCCACTGTGCTTTAATAAGTCCAGAGTCAATGCAGCCGTATACATTTCATGCTTCCTTCAGCAGACAAGCTTTATGAAGATGGTTACTTCATTTTCCAGCAGGACTTGGCCACTGCAAACACTGCCAAAGGAACCAAAACCTGGTTCAATGACCGTGGGATTACTGTGCTGGATTGGCCAGCAAACTCGCCGGACCTGAACCCAATAGAGAATCTATGGGGCATTGCCAAGAAAAAGATGAGAGACATGAGACCGAACAATGCAGAAGAGCTGAAGGCCGCTATTGAAGCAACCTGGTCTTCATTAACACCTCAGCAGTGCCACAGGCTGATAGCATCCATGTCACGCCGCATTGAGGCAGTAATTCGTGCAAAAGGGGCCCAAAACCAAGTACTGAGTACATATACATGATTATTCTTTTCAGAGGGCTGACATTTCTGTATTTAAAAACCCTTTTTTACTGATTTCATGTAATATTCTAATTTTATGAGATTCTGATTTTGTGGTTTTCATAAGCTGTAAACCATAATCTTCTAAATTGAAACAAATAAAGCCTTAAAATATCTCACTTTGCATTTAATGAGCCTATATAATATATTAGTTTCACCTTTTAAGTTTAATTACAGAAATAAATGAACTTTTGCACAATATTCTAATTTTTCTAGTTCCACCTGTATTTATTTATTCATTTATTTCTATATAATAGATCTGGCATTAATCTACCTTTTTTTCCTTCATTTACATGATATTTCTGGTTGGAGTTTGACAGACCCACAGGCCATTTAATGCTATAAGGTCTGAACACCTGCTGACTCTGTTGTTTACTTTTTGGAAATTTACATATCCAGACGTTTTTATGTAGTTAGTTGCACAGCGCTATTCAGAGGTATAATTTAGTTACATGGTTTCAATTTTTACTAGACGGTGTAGGACCCTCATTTATTCCTCTGTTTTGGCTGCAATGATTAGTGCAGCCAGTCCTATATCTCTGTACACATTAGTATCAATGGGCCTGATCCAGAACTACGCTTCGGAGCGAATTTACGCGTGGTAGAGACGTAAAATCGCTGTTTTGTACACACTGCGCAAGCGCACCTTAGAAAATACGCACATTAACGTAGCGTAATTGTGAACGTATGGGCCATTCACGTATGTGTCACGTAAATACGTGCCAATTTTACGTTACAAGAAAATACATCTGAAATATGTAAAGTAGGCGGAGGGTTGTATTTAAAGTGTACAGTATGGGCGTGCTTAGCTGCGTAAATTTGTCTAGCCCATACATACGTGTGCGTATGACAGCGGTTACGTTGGAAAAAGTTAAGGTAGGGTTTGGAAAGCGTAACTTGACAAAATACGTACGTGCAAGGGGTGTGCCGAAGGGAGTGTAACGAATTTACGCGCACAAAAATACGCTACGCGAATAAACGTACGGCAAACGTAGTTCTAGATCTACCCCAATGACTGTTAGCATCTCTTACTCCATTGTGATTGCCACTTAAATGGTCATAATATAGACAATAGGCCGGCGTAACAGTGTGTAATTGTGCCGGCCACAGGAGGAATGTCGGGGGGAGTGCATAGGAGCTACGCTGGCCGTAAATACGCAAAACGGCACAGCGTAGCTCTGGATCAGGCCCAATGACACAGCTGTCAAAATAAGATTAACTATATCAAAGACATTCTATTTCTACAGAGATACCAGGTTTGCATTAACATTAACTTGCTTTCCATTCACTCTGTGCTTTCCTTCCCTGCCATTTTTGTGTCCTGGTCTTTTGAGTTGTCTTGTTCCTGTTCTTCTACTCGCTGCTCTATCCTCAGTTCTGTCCACTATCCTGCTTCTATGCTCTGTCAGCTGTCTGTGTTCTGTTCCCCCACTTTTTCTTCTGCTGTGTCCACAACTGCAGTGTCTTACACCTCTGCTCTGTCCCCAACTTTGTCCAATGTCTGTGCCCTGCTTCACTTCTCTGTCCCCAACTCTATCCCATGTCCGGCATTTCATCGTTCGCTAACTCTCTGCCTGTAAAGCTACATTCGCAGCTCCAGTTTCATCATTCACAAGTAAGTAACCAGTTACTGTTGGCAGTTTGAGATAAGGTTATGGTTAAGGTTGGGGGTAGGCTTAGGAAGAGTGTTGAGAATAGGGTTATTGTAACGTCGAACAGTATATGTTTTTGCATTATAATATTTGATCTGACAATTATATAATGACCCTGTGAGATATAGTAAGGATGAAATGTTAAGCCTTCAACCTCAACCTTCTTGCATTAACTGAAACATGGCTCACTGATTCAGACACTGCCTCAACTGCTGAATTCTTATATGCCTCCACTCCACTTTATTCATGCCTCCAGGCCTGAAGACAGAAGGGGAGGTGAGGCCTGCAAACTTTCCCCACCAGCTCTACTGCTTTGCTGTCTAATTCTACAACCCCCCCTCCCCCATAGAAAACTTAATTCCATTCATATTAATCAGCTTTCTAAATCTGTGCAACAACTTCTTTCTTAAATTCCCAATTTCAACTCTCCTTTTATGGCCATATCTCACCTTAATGAAACCCTAGCATCTACCCTTGCTGCAGTTGCTCCAGCTACCCCTCATGTACCACAATTACTTAAACATCAGCCATGGCACACTAAGAACACACAAAACACCAATACTTATCACACTTATTGAAATTCTCTGGACAATGCAAGGCTTCTAACCCCAAATGCCTCTTTCACACATTTTACTGCCTACTGAGCCCTACTGTACAAAATCCTCCAACTTCTGTCTGTGCCCAAGATCTTTACTGTATTTTAAGGAGAACATTGACAAGATCATACAGTAATTGTCCTCCACCATCACCTTATCAACTAACATAATGCCCAGCTCCTCTCCTCCTGGCACCATTTCCTCATTCCAACTTACAAATGAAGAGGAAGTATCTGCCCTTTTCTGATCTTCCTACACAGCTACCTGTCCTCTGATCCTGTACCCACACAAGTCAGTTGATGTCTATCTTCTGTACTTATTCCAACCTTACCTGCAATCTGTAATCTCTTTCTCTTTATCTTCCCATCTTTATTCAAGCATGCACTAATCACTCCAATTTTGAAAAAACAAAACTCTGACCACCACTCTCGATCAAACTATCGGCCTATTTCCCATGTTCCATGCCCCTCAAAGCTGCTAGAGAGACTTGCCTACACTCACCTCACTTCCTTTCCTCACACAATCCTCTTCAGTTAGGCTTTCATTCCCGACACTCCACAGAAACTGCACTAACCAAGGTGGTCAATGATTTAATATCACAGAATGACAGGTTTGGGTATCTGCTCTGGGTCTAGTCGTTCAGTCTCTCTAGTCGTTCAGTGGAAAAGTGAAAGCTGAATGGATTAATGTATGAGCTACTGGGCAGTAATTCGATGGGAGAATACAAGAACAGGACTGGGCTAGAGAGGACTTGAATAGACTTGACTTGACCTGGACTGAATTAGGACTCGACTGAACAGACTTGACTTGACCTGAACTGGACTGGAACTGGACAGGTGAAGCTTGACTTGACCTGGAATGGACCAGGACTGGAACTGGACTTCACAAACTTTACCTGGACTGGACTTGACCAGGACTGGATCTGGACTTGACAGATTGTACTTGGACTTGACAGACTTGACCTGGACTGGATTTGACCAGGACTGGATCTGGACTTGATAGACTTGACCTGGACTAAACTTCACCAGAACTGGATCTGGACTTCACAGACTTGACCTGGACTGGACTTAACCAGGACTGGATCGGGACTTCACAGACTTGACCTGGACTGGTCTTGACCAGGTCTGAATCTGGACTTCACAGACTTGACAGACTGTGAGGTTTGCTGCAGTGCTGCTCAGTAGCAACCAGACACCTTGAATAGACAAGTTATTCTGGCACAGGTTACACTCTGCCCATGCACCAGAGGATGCTGGAGCTTAGCACCAGATAACACCAGCGGAGCCAAGGCAGGAGGCTGAACAGGAGGATGCAACGTGGGCACGACTGGCGAGTGCTGCTGATATGCAGCCTCTCATGTGGTAAGTCCTGTGTTTTGTGACATTTAATTACTGCTAAATCTAAAAGTCTCTACTACCCTCTCTTCTAATTCTCCTGGATCTTTCTGCTGCTTTTGACTGTTGACCACTCTCTACACTTAAAAATGTTACAATCCCTAGGTATTCAGGAAACGGCTCTTTCATGGTTCACATCCTATTTATCTAATCACTCTTTCAGTGATTGCTTTTCTTGATCTACCTCCCCTGCTCTACCTCTATCTGTTGAAGTACTGCAAGGCTCAGAGTTAGGTCCGTTGCTCTACTCTATTTATACAACTTCCCTTGGACAGCTAATGAAGGACTGTATTCAAAACTACTTGTGTAAAAAGTATGCAAATATACGCACCTACGTTGCAAGGAACACCCATGACACTCCCCTCGAACGGACAGGTTTTCGGTGACTTCAGCCTCCATAGAGCACCCTTAAGTCTACGTGTGTACTTACATGCATATGTAACATACATACATGCTTATTTATCTAACTGTGCCCTCAAATGCCCATTTAAATGCTTCCCCCACCACTTTAATGTAACTTCTACCGTCCGGATAAAAAACGCGCCCCTCTATACGTATGTCCCTAATTGCGATTCACAAGTCTGTGCTGAAACTACTTACGTGCGTAAATACTACATAATGTGTGTGGAAAAAGTTATTACACATGAGCAGTTAATCCAATCCTAAAATTACGCACGCAACCACATGCAAAAACAGATCTGTGAATATGGTCCAAAGTAATTTGGATTTCAGTATAATTTCTATGCAGATGATACACAAACCTACCTATCCTCTCCTGATCTCTCACCATCTGCGTTGGCCTGCGTAACTGAATGTCTCTGCCATTTCATCTTGGATCTCCTCCCGCCATCTTAAACTATATCTTTCAAAAAATTAAATAATTTTTCCGCTTTCCACCTGCCAATAAAAGTTACATTTTGTTTCTGTTTCTGTTGAGACAATACAGAATAATCCCTACTCAAAAAGCCTAGGTGTTACTATTGCCTATGAACTGTCCAAACTTTCAATAATTGATATAGAGTATTCAACCATATCTATATCTATATCTATCTATAATCTATATGGATACACTATATGAATTATTGAAAGTTTGGAGTGCCTTTCGGACGTATCAAGCCAATATCTATGCATGTATGAGCAGAAAAACTTATTTTTCTCACACTGGTGAAAAATCATTTATCATACATATTACTGTGTTTTTTATTGCTGGTTTTATATGGTTGTGGAATTATATGTTCTTTTGCTTCGTATAGCGCAGATTCAATATATATCTTTCCTTGTTTTTGTATCAGGGTTGCAGCACCCCGATTGTTTCTAGCACTCTGAGGGATAAATAAAAGGCAAATTAAAACTCTAATGCTCTGGTTCACACAGTTATTTTTATTAAGATATACATATTTTACATGCTAATTTTCTTTGAATTGTACTGCATTTTACTGCTCAGAACTCTGAAACATTAAAATCTTATAAAACATCAGTACTTTGATTTGTACATTTTGTTTATTTATATTAAAATTACATTGCCTTGCCTCTATAATACTTAAAGAAAAAAGCCTCCGTGCAGCGCTGTATAAAAATTATAAAACCACACAGCTTAAAGTAGAAAAATAGTATCGTACAATTTATTTATAAAAACATCATAAATCAACTTGATATTTTTGTTGCAATAATTCTCAGAATAAGGTGGCAATTGCGAGAATAGATATCCCTTATAGAGAAGTGAATTAGCGTTAGTTCCAGGTGCTGTATGAAAATAAAGAAAAGTCAGTTCTTTTAATAGTAGATACTTAAAACCGCAATTAGTCCCATTAAAGGTCTTTGTTAGTATGAAATATACCTGGACTGGCCGGTCATGCTTACCGCTGGAAGTACAAATCACCTATCATTGGTTAAAAGAGGGAGAAGCCTTCAAAGCTCTGGGAGCAGGACTTGCAGATGACCGAGAGGTAACCCGTTCATGCTGCTGTTCGGCTGAGGGCTGGCGTTCCCATCGGTAAGCCAATTCTTCGATGAAAGGTGAATCACTCTTGTGAATATTGTAGCGGCATTTCCATAAATAATTCAAAGTGCAAGTAGAAGTGGTATAAAGTGCAGATCATACAGCTATAGCTTAGTTTGGAGAAAATTGTAATCCCTTGTAATCCCTTGACGTGTTTCACGGCTATAATGGGCCGTTTCATCAGAAGCTCTATAATACTTAGCATGATTTAAGATGATTGGCCTGATTATTGTGTCTGGCCCTGTGTTGATCTTAGTAGGTTGGGTGCAGAGCAGGAGACAGATCCAATGATCAGGCAGTGTGTGGTCACAATGGGCGGGATCCTCAACTACGGCCGTCTTACACACACGGCCGTAATTTGCCAAAAGGTAGCTACTGCGCATGCGTAGTAACTATTGTACTTAATCTATGTATCGTTTCTGTACATAGAGCAGTCTAAAAGATTTCGTACAATAATTACTACGCATGCGCAGTAGCTATCTTTTGGCAAATTACGGCCGTGTGTGTAAGACAGCCGTAGTTGAGGATCCGGCACAATATGAGAGATGGACATTTTATAATATGTAGCTGGCTTTACAGTTAAGAGTAAATTTATTTATATAAAAAAAATAGCATTTGAACCCCTTTACTCACAAGGGCTCTGATTCACACCTCGGATTTTTGCAGATGGGGCCACTGCGCATGCTTAGACTACGCAATTTACATAGTGGTCCCGTACACAGATTAACTACTCACAAGGAACAAAAAATGACATAATTTCAGCACTTCTATTACAAATTACCATTATGGAAGTATTTCCAATGATGGGGCAGGACAGGGCTGGATGTGTTACCAAGGATTCAAGTGAGGAAGGGGAGGGGGGTTATGGTAATGGTACGCAAGGGCTTGGTTAAGCCCTTATGTAATTTCTAGATTTCTGCACCATCCCCTATCATATTAGGATAAGGTTGTGTATCCGTAAGCCCCTTAAGTGTGAGGGGAGTGGTCTTACCTCACATATCTAGCTTTGCATATCCACTGCAGAAGCAGAGGTCAGGATCTGCCCCATAGTGCATTATGCCAAACAATAAATGAACAGAAAAAACACTGTCACAGACACGCTCATATACATATAATAAAAGTTTCTTAATGAAAATGGCAATAGGGATGTACCGTCACAAATAGGTAATAATATTCCAGGGTTAGAAAGCGAAGTTCTTAGCAAAATGTTCAGAGATTAGTCATAGGTCCTCCTTTTCTCATAGTAATTCTCCAAATTATGATCATGTAATAAAAAAAAATGGGAGAGGGAGGGAAAAAACCCTCGACTAGATCGTTTAGGTTTGTCAAATTGTGTAAAGTACTCACAATAAACGCCTCTTGGGCTATCAGCATATCACAAGGATGATGTCATCACTGGAGGGCTGTGTTTCCTCAGTATGTTAGAACGATGATGTCATCACCAGAAGGCTGTGTTGCTTACTTATTCACGTCCCCACATAAGGAGAGAGAAAGTGCCGTAATAGTGTCAAATATCATCACACTCAGAGAGAGTAAAGGATAAACATGCTTATGTCTGTTATTTTTTTCTTTGTTTAGAACAGGGGTGGGGAACCTCCAGCCTCTGGGCCGGATCCAGCCTGCGCAATCATATGGTCCGGCCCGCAGGCTACCTCCGAAGTGGTACAAACACAAAAGGGAAGTTGTTCAATCAATTTTTTGGGATAAATGCAAACAGGTGCATGAAAGGCAGGGGTTAATCTGCTAGCCACAGATACAAAGGAAAAAAAATGCCTCAATAACATAAACCAGAAACCAGAAACAGACTATACCGTCTATCTGTAAAATAAAATGCAGAAATGTCCGTTACACATATTTGCGCAAATATATGATAAGCCACCAGCCACCGTCAAGGCCTTTCTGCATCCCAAGTGTCCTTACAACTTGTCCCGAGAGATCAGATCCAATTATCAGGCAGTGTAATAATAAGGGGCAAACAATGGAGGCTGGAAATAAAGGGCAGACAATGGAGACTGGAAATAAGGGGCAGACAATGGAGGTTGGACATAAGGGAAAGACAATGAAGGCTGGACATAAGGGGCAGATAATGGAGGCTGGACATAAGGGGCACACATTGAGGCTGGACATAAGGGGCAGTCAATGGAGCCTGGACATATAAATTTCTTACTTTGTTTCTGTCTGCTATCTCCACTTTGCCCTCTCTGCTACCTCCACTCTGCCTCTTCTTCTGTGCCTGATCTCCCATCCTGTACCTCTATATGTGGTTAATATAAGTTGATATACTATACCTCTGATCCATTTAGTTCCAACAGGTTTCTTCATATCATTTTCCTTGGAACATGCTAGTAACAATAATGGTTTTGTTTTTGGTTTTTAATGCAACCGATACAGCCTTCAGAATATCCATGTGCTTGAGTTGGACATTGAATTGGAAAGGCATCTCATAGCTTTTGCCACTTTGTCTGTGTAAGTGAGAGGTTAAAACCTGAATGTACAAGTGTCAGTATAGTGCAATTAGGAGCTTGCAGATTTGCACTTTAGCACTGCTAAATACATTCTGGAAAGGAACATGACAAAGGACCAGATCCAGAATTAAGTATGAACAGTGCTCATATGTCTTTGTAGTGGAATCTAACATACACAAAGTGCGATCCTATATCACTCCCCTTGCACTCTCCTCACACATTCTGTACCCTTCCTTAAATTTTATGCACATGCTCCTGTGTGTAAAGGACCAGAACATTATGGATGATCATACATAAGGCCTTATTGTATTGTACAATTTAAATACCCCCCCTGCCATGTGTACATACACACTGAACGCATTGGCGACTAATTTCAGTAAGGCTTACTGTGCGTGGTCCAGATTTGTTCATTGTGCATTCTTATGTAAAACTATAATGTTCATGTATGTGCAGAAAGCACGCATGGAGTATTTATGCATTCTGAATGTGTAAATGGATTGTAATACCCAATTCTAGATCCAGTGTACAGAGTTCATGGTGTTCAGTTGGCTTCCCAATTTCCCAGATGTCATACCAATCTAGCATATATGGGATGTGCTGCAAAATATGTCTGAGCCATGGAGGCCCCTAATACAAATGGGTATTTGTCGGCGGTCAGAATTATCCTTTTCTACCAATTTCAAACTGGCTCCAAAATCGACTGCATCTTTCTCAACAAGGAGAAGCAATTGATCATCCCAAGGAAGACATTGCAGTGGCAAATGGTAAGTATTTATCTATCCCAAACACTTATCCATACCCTATTCTCCCCTTCCATTACACTAGTCCTCTCCTCCCGGAAGCCTGAGCCTATGACTTCCCACCCTGAAGCCTGACCCTAAGACTCTCCTCCTCGTAGCCTAACTCTAAAACTCACCTTCCTGCAGCCTTACCCTAAGACTCCTCTCCCTGCAGCCTTACCCTAAGACTCCCTTCCCTGCAGCCTGACCCTAAGACTCCCTTTCCCAGAGCCTAACCCTAAGAATTCCCTCCCCATAAGCTTTAAAGACCGCATATATGCAATCTATCTAACAAAACAATACGTAACCTAAGTAAAATAGTTACTATGTATGCGAAGTAGCTGCTATCAGTATTTTAAGACTGTATGTGCAACACGTACGGTGTTGTGAATCCGGGCCTAAGACTCCCCTTCCCGCAACCTCACTCTAAGACTCCCCTTCCCTCAGCCTAACCCTAAGAGTCCCCTCCCTGCAGTTTAACACTAAGACTTCCCTTATACACTAACCATTTGTCAGGTGCGGCGGTGGGTCTGTGGAGGGTGTCGGATTTCAGGAATAATGAATGGGTAAGTTGACGAAATATAATTTTGGCATACATAGGCATTCATTAATAAAATCTTCTAATTAGTGCTATTTTCGAAATATAGACAGCCAAAAATTAACATTCAGCTGTCTGTATTTCGAAAATAGCGTTTTCTTTATGGAGACTGCATCTCCTGCAAATGCCTTGGTGCCAGATACCACAAGACACCTCCAGAGATTTTACAAGTCAGAGCTGTTTTGGCTTCGTGAGGAGGCCCTGCACAATAATAGGCAGGTGGTTTTATGTTTTCGCTGACTGGTGTAACTGACTGGTCCTTTTCCAGGAAGCCTTATATATAATGCTGCAGTATGCTGCATTTGTCATGTGATGTTCTCACATTTGAGCAGCTGCTCGCCTTCAGCAATGGCACCTAACAATTATTCTTTTATTTGAAATGGACACTACAGCAGCATAGCATAGGCACAGCATCTATAGAAATACTGGAATCCAGACTAATAACAAATTTGTAACGGTTTTGTCTGATTAACTGATCCAATAAATGACTGTTGACATTAGGCCTACAACTGATCCACCTATAATGCTTTACATAGTTGTCTTGTCACTAAGAAAAATCACTTGGAGACAAAAACAAAAAACGCTGTTATGATTAAAAAAAAAGCCTACTATCTAGTGGGTTTTTTTCTCAGTTACTCTTTTATAGAACTCTGCCTTGAAATTCCCCAGGCAAAAGCGCACAGCATCAACTGCATTTGAGTGTGTATAAAATAAATGAGATATGAAAATAATAGATACTGCAGCACTGCCAAGCTGCTCCACATTTCAGGGCTTGTAATTCTGTGACTCATTAAAAATTGACTTTATCTACCTGTTTCTATTAACCTTTCCTTTTCCAGCACTGTTTTGATTTGTTAGTTCCCTAGGAAGAATTGTTGAACATTTTTCAATCTTTTCATATGTGATTATCGTCTGAGGTATTCTTTATAATGTAATATAAATACACTGCTTAATATTGCTAGATTGAATTTCAATATGAGAAACACATATAAACTTTTTTCCATTGTACCTAAAATGTATTAAATATCTGATTTAGGAATTGATGCAAACAGCTTGTGTTTTACATAAGATGCCTACACGCCAATGCATACACACTGCAATGTGTATCCCTGTGTCCATATTACAAGCATTGCGTTTGGAGGGAGTAGCCTGTGAGAATTGGCAGAGTGCCCTATAGACCTGTTCATGTAACTGCTCTATAGTTATAGGCACAGCCACAAATACCCCTGATAATGTTATATCTGTTACAATGTGACTTTTAAAAATTGGAGGTGCTTCTCTGCCCCCTTTCCCTCATAACTGAAAAATATCATAAACAAACATTGGGGTAGATCCAGAACTGCGCACGTGAGTGAATTTACGCTAGCCGCTAGCATAAAAGCGCCCGTTAGTACTTACGGCGCATGCGCACGGCAGATGTTACAACATGTAACTCAGAACATAAGGACCAGTCACGTATCATCATCGTAACTACGTACAAAGGGGCGTGCCAGTCATACGACACACGTAATTACGCTTCGGAGACGGGGTGAGGCATTTAAATTGTACAGTATGGGCGTGCTTAGGCGGTAAGCACTTGCAGCCATTACAGCCGTCAGGAGTTACGCTTTGAAAAGTTAAGGTAGGGTTTGGAAAGCATAAAACGGCTAAAGAACGTACGACCAAGGGGAGCGCCTAGGGGAGTGCATAGTAAATACGTTAGCGTAAATATGCTACGCTAGGAAACGTAACGGAAACGTAGCTCTGGATCTGGCCCATTGCCTTTATCTAAATAAAGGCAATGGTTCTCAAAATAAAACAAATCAACTAAATAAATCCTAGCCTGTCCAGCTCCTAACTATACTCAGACTTGCCCGCCTTGATGTGCAACAACTAATGTGACCCACAGACAAAACACAACACAGTTCAGTAGCTTAAACAGTTTGGTGTCTCCAAAGCATGGCTTTTTCCCAGTAGCCCTGGTAGTGACACACCTGGTTGTCTGGTCTGACATCCCTCCTTATAAACTCCTACAGGTGCATGTATTGCTTAGTCAGACTTCAGAATGGAGGCCCTGAAGACCCAGAATGGGCCTCCTGGATGGAGCCTGCCCTCACTCTCCATAAATAATTCCAAGAACCTTTAACAGGCTTTTACCTAAACTGAACTGGCTTAGCAAGCTGTGTTAAACACAAAACAACTACTGACCTTCTCTTTAAGAAGGGACTTCCTGTTGTTATGTTACCTGGGGTTTTATGCAAGGATCAGAGGAAACTAATATATAACATGTAGAGTATTTATTGCAGAAAACCAAGTACCAGAACATACATTTATTCATTATTTATGTTATTTATTAACAGGTTTTTATATAGTGCCAGCAGATTGCATAGTGCTTTAAAATGTTAACAATCAGTATAAACAACACTGGGTAATAATAAACTGACTGGGAGGGTGAGAGGGCCCTGCTCACAAGCTTACACTCTGTAGGACAATGGGTTTGATACAGAAGGGCAAGTGCTTTATATCACACAATGGACCAGCTAGGGTGTATGGTGTGGTCTGTATGATCCAGTCACACAGCAGTGTTAGTAGCAGAGATGAGGGAATTTTAGAAAAGAAAGATTGTGCAGGTTTTTGTTAATAATGTAATAGAAAGGAAAAGTGGTTGTTAATATGGTAAGTAAAGCTTAAGAAGGTCGAAAAATCTGATAAGCTTGTCTGAAGAGGTTGGTATTAATAAACATAAACAAAAGAAGGTGACAACACAAATGCAAGATGCGGATTCCAGACTGCGTACCAGAAAAGAAGGTAACATATTACTAGTGAGATATACAGGTATATAAGTAACAGATTAAGGCAAGGAACATAGGTGTGAGGAAACGGATTCCAGACTGAGTACACAGGGATGAAAATACAGACACTGGTAAATGAAAAAAGAGCAATAACTTCCATAACATTTAAACAGACAGGGAACCTGAAAGAACATTAGAGACCTCTAAACAAACGTGCAGTAATAAGGAGCAGGAAATAATGACCTACACCTAGGAGGAGGTATATAAAGCCAAAGCAAAGCACAGGTGTAGGTTATCAGGACACATGATCCTGTAATTAGTCCAACATGAGTCCTACAGTAGCCCCTAGGGGCAGGTAGGTCATGGTAATGTCAACAAATAAGAATAACTAGTCCTTGTCTGCCCTTAGAGTCGAAACAGGATACACCAGTCCAGCATGTAACACCTGTACTGGCTGTACTGGCTACTTTTAATTCCTGAAACAACAAGTTTTCTGCCTTCTGCTATATTCCTTTGTAGTGAATTTTAATTTAATAGTGTACCAACATGTCAGAGCTACATGTATCTCTATGTATACGCATTACAAAAATGAGTTTTTGTAAATATTTATCAAGTTTTACCAATTCCTCCTTTACAAGAGTAACAAGATTGATTGAATCTAACAAAGCCTCCACAGAAATTCTGCACATTTGTTTATCTGGCTTAGTCTGTTGTACTGAAGTGAAGGCTAGCCAGGCAAACAGACATAACCTGCAATTCACATGGGAAGAGCATCACATTCCATACCCACATTGTTATCTGGGCACTTAGCAGTAACATGTCAAAGCTTAATACAGTGGAAACATTTTATCATACTCCTATCATGTCTTTTACGAGATGGGGACCTCCTTGGTCACGGTTTATGTTCTCTCGTTTTCCCTTTACCTTTTGCTATCAGAACAGACTTACCAGCATTAGCTGAATGTCGCTGTTGAGATTACTGTGGTATGTCCATCAGTCCTGAACTGCCACATATCTTTCCATCAACTCCACCAGCTCGTCTTTTGTTTTGATAGTACCATGACTAACACATTTGCAAGAGATCTCAGATAGTCTATGACATTTTTATCCTTCATCTAAGGTTGTATCCATTCTTTGTGAGGTATATTAAATCATGCACCTGGAACAAAGAAAGCCTGTCCCGTGGAACTCAGTTATGTACTCTTTGTGCCTGGCCAGGCAAAGTAACTCCCAAATAGTAGTCCTGTGCCTCAGCAGGAGTCAAATCAAAACAGTTTTACCCATTGTTTCTTGGCCAGTGCTTTTGCTCAGCAGACCTTACAAATGTAGCCAAATATGTTTTAATGTCATTAATATCAATTATATTTTCAAACAAACCACTAGCCCTTATGTAACTAGAGTTAGCCAGTGGAAGTATTTGCAGCTGTGGCAGCCACCTGCTTCACCATCTCAGTTAGATTTTCCCAGTCTTTCCTCTGTTCTCTCCTGGTCTCTTCAGTTGCCATTTGATGCACTGTGGTTGCATCCCGCTGCACTCTAATGGTTTACTGCTGGGTCACAGTGGTCTGTAACAATGCTTTAATGCTCTCCTGCATCTTAGACCACCACATAGTCTCTGTCTATACCAAAAATAATTCAGTGAATAAATGGCCCTTTACATTTTTCAAACTGTCCCTTGTCTACTTTTAGTGCCTATGCTCACAGTCTCCCAAGTTGTAACAATGGTCAGATGCCATCTCCTGAGTAGACAAAGCCATTTTTTCATAAAATACTCCAGCAGACATGCAAATTGTGCCACTAGCCTAATTTCATTTTATTTGAATAAAGGCAATGGTTCTTAACATAAATGAAATTAAAAAAATAAATCCTAGACTGCCCAGGTTTCCCTGCCTAAATGTGCAACATCTAATGTGCACCATCGACAAAAACACAACACTCTGGTGTCTCTCCAGAGAAGCCACAGTAGCCCAGGCAGTAAGAGACATGGATGTCCAGCTTGACATCCCTTTTAACAAACACCTTCAGGTGCATGTCAGGTGTGGGTACCATTGTAAAAGGGCCATTCTCTCCCAGCCAGTTCTGAACTGGGTGGAAAATCGATTGCTTTTGCCTTGAAGAGTCAAACAATTGTTTCCCGATCCTCCAAAAGGTAAAAAAAAAGTAAAAAGTAAAAAAATCTAACCCAAACCCTTTCCCTAATCCTTACCATAACCTCACCTTCCATGACCCTAACCCTCCCTTTCCTGCAGCCTGACCCTAACCCCCCCCTTACCCCAAAAATGTCCCCTGAGAGATTACTCACCTCTGCTTTTGTGTCTGTGGATGGTGCCTTGGGTCCGGCAGAGTGCGCTTGCAAAAATGAATGGGTGAGTATTTCTTTTATGGAAAAAAAAAAGTGGCTGCCTATTCGAAATAGAGACAAACGAAAAAGAACTTTCAGCTGTCTCTAATTCTACAAGACAGACCTCGTGCCGGGGACTCCCACTGGTTCTAGTCTTTCTGATTTTAGAATTCTCTGATGGATGGAGCTCACTTTCTCTCTATCCATAACCCCGGTAACTGAAACACACATAAAAATGTAACGGTTCTTCTGGGATTTTAAAATGAATAGTTTAGAAACCTGGGACATATTAATATCCCTGCACCACCAACACAATTTGTCTATTACAATATTGATTGTGATTTATGGAAGGCAAATATTAGCAGTCATACTATATATTCAACAAATGTGCATTAATACTGCGTTGCAGTGGGTGACCAAACGGTTAGCTTGTTGCTTCATTTGTAGTTGTATATTTTATACACACACACACACACATCATTTACAATATGTTAGAGTAAGTAACAGATTTTAATAAGTCGCAATGGGGCCTTGCTTCAACAATGAGTAAACATTAGCTAGGATCTCATGTGTTTGGTTTAAAGCTGTAAAGTATACAAATAAGAAGAGCTATTTACTCTGGAAAATAATAAATATATTTCCTGGCAAATAAAGTGTACGGTTGCTTGAATCTGAAGATTTGTAAGTCTAACAAGCATAACTTACAAATGTTTAGGGACCATACAGAAGTGTATGAATAATTCTGAATGAACAAAATGTGTTTGAAGGGCTCAGTGAACTTTTTCTAAGCCTCACAAAATTGTATTGCTGATTTGTTATTTATTGTGACAAACAGGCCTGTATTAAGGAGCCAGGCTGCCCCTCTGTACAATGTTAATGGTCTCCTGCATCATGACGTTGCACCATCCTTTTGAGATACAGAGCACAGAGGCTCAGTAACAACGGCTGCAGTTGGGTGATAGGGCCTCTGGATAGGCTAATACAGATGTCCCCCTTGTACCCCCAAGTTAGCTGGCTATTGCTACCCTTCAGACAAGAGTCTCACATGCTTAATGAGAAATTCAGAACTGAAAACAAGGTTCACTGGGGTTATCTATCCCAAAGTTATTAGAAAAATAGAATATGGCAAGGGACTATTAGCTAGTGAGATGTAGGTCTGCACCTACGGACATATAACAATAATTACATACAGAATGTAATGACAAAAAAGGGGGTTAATACACCTTAATCTGCACTCCCCGGAGTCAGCTCAAAACCTGAGTAGTGGGAAGAAACACCTAAAATCCCCTCTTTTCCAACCCTCTGGTTATGAATACTGTACTATCATGTGAAACAACAGAAAACTCAGTATAAATATCAAGCGCCCCCTCTTCAGTGAAAAAGTCCAGGTCTTCAAAAAATGTGTCCCTTAATGAATATCAATTCATAGTCCTATTGCTCAAATAGTCCATACAATACCCAGTCCTCAATTTTCACTGCTCTTTATCTGCTTTCTGTTGCATTATGAATCTTCTCCTTTCTCCTCAAATAGATTATTCCTCCTCCAAATCCTTGGGGTCTCTGGGCAGGGAAATAAAGGCAGAAAACACCCCCTAGTGCAGTAAAACACCTTAAATTATATATAAAGTGGCTACTCACACTTTCTTCTTAGTATATAAGAATGTAATCAATCTCTTTTTCTTTTTTCAGACAGGATCGTCTCCCGAATCTCCAATTGTAACCCTCAGGCAGAACAAAAACACTGGCAAAACAACCTTGTGCGATCAACCGCAACTATAGGTACAGAAATGCACTACTCACCCTCTTGCTCTTGAAGTGTAGGCATGTAGTACAGAATTTATTTATTAAGCTCTAAGTTTACAAAACAGAAGATTCTGCTGGCAGGGTTTAAAGCAGCATGTTGGTTTACTAACTATATTTCATGGTTGCCAAGTTTTAACAGCTTCCCTCCGGGAGATCCCAGAGGGAAGCTCTAGATGCATGCAGGGGGCGGGGCTTAATGGGGCGATTTATGCAAATCGCTTCATTAAGCCCTGTCCCTTTGACTAATACTTACTGTAATAGGGATCGGGACAGGACTTGATGATGTAAATTGTGTCATCAAGTCGCTCCCTGGCCTTAGCATCACTAGTATACTAGTGTTGCTAGGCAGGGGGGCAGGACTTGAGGCCGTGAAACCTACCAGGGTCTTCTGGGATACCGGGAGAACTGCCCGAATTACAGGAGAGTCGGAAACCCTGCTTTATTTTCATATCAAGTCATGGTTATTTACAGTACGCAGTCTATGGGTGGCCAACTTTTGATTGGTAAATGTTTTCCAAAATACTGTCTAGCAAAATGTAGTAAATAGTGTCCCCTGGTTTATTAGTAGAAATAGTAGTAGTGTTTAAAAAAAAAGCTTTGTTCTTTCCATGGTAGAAAGATAATCTTATGATTTGCAATGAGTGACTTTAGATTTTTGTGCCCCTCCATATGAGAGCACATTTATGTTATCGGTAACATCAGGTTATGTTTACAGCACACCATCGATTCAGTAAGCATTGAATGTGCGTTGTAAATGATATACCCTAAAAGTAACAGCACTGTGAGACACAGGTGAGGGCCAGATCCTAAGCTAAGTACGCTAGCCGATGATGCAATTTCACCCATTTGTATTTACTGTGCATGTGCGCGCCAGATGTTACGCCACGTAACTCCTAAAATATGTACCATCAGCGTAAATACGAACAAAGGGCGGGGCATCAATACGACACCCGTAATTACACTTTGGAGGTGGGGGGAGACATTTAAATTGGACAGTATGAGCTGGGTTTAGCCGTCACGTAAGTAAATGCATTACGTACGTCAGTACTTATGCTTTGAAAAGTTGAGGTAGGGTTTGGCCAGCGCAGAACGGCCAAAGTACGTACGACCAAGGGGAGTGCCTAGGGGAGTGCATAGTAATCACACTAGCGGAAATACGCTACGCGTTGTAACATAACTAACCCGTGGGTCTGGATCTACCCCTGAGCCACTAACTGTATTTAAAATATACTTGTCAGTCAGACAATACTAAAGTGTCAATAAACCAGTAAAGTTGTATTATTCTTGTGTCTGCCATGGCTGAAAATATAACTTTTATGTAATGACAACACTCATTTTTTATATTTTTATTTCATTGAGATGATGAATACAGCTTAACGGTAGATCAGGGAATTGTTTTGCCTGTTAAACATGGAACATTAGATTTCTTCCGTAACTTTATCTCTAAAAGAGATGCTTGTCCATTAATATTTCTGAATAGAAAAGCTCATTCTTTAATATAAACGTAATGGATTTTGCATAATCATGTATGCCTTTATTTCAGTTTAATGTCTTGGTAATGAGCCTGTTGATGTAAATGAATTTCATGCATGGATAAATATTATTGTTTATAGATGTGCCATATGCATACATACACTAACCTCACAGCGGTTACAAGTGGTGACTTGGTACTGCATTAAGTAAGAAAACATCTGATGAGGGAAGAGATTCATGTAAATATTAAAATCATTTTCTGTTGCTATTATAAGACTGTTTAAAGCAAAAGCTGAAAAGAGGAACGTCTTGGAGAATGAGTGAATGGGCGGATGTTTCATTTTGCAGTGCAAGCAAGTATGTTTTATTAGACGTTACTGGATTTTACAAGGAAATTTCAGCAGAAAAGGATAACAGCATAGTGCCAGTAAATATCCAAATTAAAGGGCAAAACAGATTAAATCAAGCGGCAAGCAAAGGTCATATTCTAGTGATACAAGTCAGGAGCAAAAGAAAACAGCATTAATAGAAATAATCAATAAACATCGTTGTGCCTATTATGTGCGAAACATTTATAATAAGTTATCATCGACAACTCATGCACATAGTTGTTCATGAACTTGGCACCACAATGGAATTGCTAAATTCAAAGCTCTAAATTCAAACCCCTTCTTCAATCATGACATTTGCAGGACCTAATCCTAAAGGTCACCTATGGCTGTGGTATATATGATGGAGGTGTACAAGATGGACAGTTAATATATTGGCACATTCTGTCCAGATTCACAGTTACGTAGTTTTTGTCTTACGTACATTGTTTTAAGAATTGGGCTACTACACATGCGTAGTAGCTTGTTTACACTATCTACGTACCATTTCTGTATAGAGATTGCGGAAATAAGCTACTACGCATGCATAGTAGCTCAATTCTTAAAAAAACGCACGTAAGACACAAACTACGTAACTGTGAGTCCGGACCAATTATATGCAACAAGTTTAGCTAATTGGCCTTATATTATTTGACAACTGTTAAATAGAATATTGTAAAGTTGACACATAATGTTATGATAACATCTAAAACTAACTCTAACCCCTTACTGCAAACCCCGACTGTAATACCCAAGCCTAACACCTAACTGTAATACTTACTCCTAACCATAAACCGAAATTGGGATATTCTGCTTACCTTCTGTCTGGGTGAGAGAAGAGGACATCTCATGAAGCAGACACAATGGTGACCTAGGGTCAGAGAACGTAACACGCACCCTGGATCAGACACTGAAGTAGAGCATGAAGACACTTGAATATCAAGGTAATAGGCGGACATACTGTAACTGGTGCCTGTTTGGTGCACCGCCCCACAATAAAATACTCAAGCTTCAGGAATCAAATGTTTGATTGTGGGCCTTCTGAAATTTGGACAATCGACGGTTAAAGTCACCAACTAGTAGAGTTTAAACCAATCCAAGAACTGGCCTGAAGAAGGTGCATTTCATTTTCAGCCAAATGTATGATCAGCTCTTCATTTTAAATGTCTTTTAAAAGACTGTAAGGGAAATTGGCTAACCTTTAAATAATAACATATCAGACAATCACTAAGTAATTGTAGTCTTAAATTTTATATAAATGTAATTTTACAAATAAAGTTTAATCATTTTAATGTGAATGCATGTTCAACGGTTACAAGCAATGCATTAACCTCATATTTTTCTGAATTATACAACATTTATTAGAATTAGAATAAAGACATTAAAATAAAAAAATATGATTATACACTGAGAATAATGAATAAGCCACATCTGGTCATCTTTCAGTGACCCACTTAATGTACACACATGGGTTTATATATTTAATAGCCTCCATTAACCTTTATGTTGCTTGAAGACCCAGAATACAAAATAAAATATATTGCAAACTGTGTATGTTGCCAAATGCTTAATTAGGGTTAAACCAAAGGTTTAATTGGATTTATTATTTAAGGGTTATGATTAGGGGCAAAACATCCACAAGGGGGATGACTACATAATACAATAAATATTAAAAGTCACAAAACTTCTGTCACTGTCTCTCAAATATGGTTTAAAAATAAATTAATTTAAGTTTTCCTTTAATTGATACATAACTTCAGCTGTTCTGCTGCTTATATACTGGTGTCAATTTCTGCATCACATTTCTTATGGTGAGCTTATGACATCTTTCAGAGCTTCAATGGTAGAGGAAATAGCCAGGGTGCATTGACATAGTACAATAAACACAACTGAAGTTAATCTGGACGATATTTATGTATTTATTTCACCAGAAGTCTTTTGCGATCTGTTTATTATTAATGTTACATTGTATCTTGTGCATATGTGGATTAGTTATAAAACAATACTCATGTTACAATAGGGTAGAACATGAGAAGTGTATTGCCATTGGCACATATACCATTGTTTTAATGGCATTTCTCAATATTGGGTACAGATCAAATTCAATACACACCTTATTGCTGCTGCACGACAATTTATTCATTAGCCAATAGATAAGGAACCATCATAATAAATGAATGGCTTTTTTTTTATTAATGCTGATCGAGATACTGTATGACAGATTTTATTGGAATATTGTAATTAGTATTTGAGACTAGTATATACCTTTATGAAAGTATATATGCAACAAATCTTATACCTAAGGGACAATACATTTATAAACTCTAAAATGTTCCTTGTCAGTTTATTTATAATGGTAGACTAACTCTGTTTGCCTCGAAGGATCGTTAAAAGCTCTTCCATGAATATTACTATAGATGTTCTTTTTTTTTCCAACTGTGTGTGTTATTTATCTGACATTAAACCTAGAATATATTTGATTCTACCCTCTAAGAAAAGTACTGTAAGAATTTACCAGTATCCTATCAGGTACTGTTAAATAAAATAGTTGGTTAATATTTATAAAAAAAAAAAAAAGAAGAAAAAACTATTTGACTTTCTTGTATAATAAAATTTTTTTTCTGGGGAAAAAAGAG
>WWET01002367.1:95565-106915 GCA_011038615.1 Limnodynastes dumerilii
TAATTACTGCGTGACATGGTTTAAAAGCAAACCAACAAACAAAACATTGCTTCTCTTTCTTTAAATTCTCCTTTTCTGAAAGCCTTCTCCGATTCTCACGTCATTTCTCAACAAGCTTCCCATTTTCTCTCATAGCACCACCACATGCTTCCCCTATCCTTATCATCATAGCTCTAATCACTCTCTGCCCCCGGTCCAGATCTTAGCGTAAGCCGGCTGATTTGCTACTGCGCATGCTCAGGGGGGCCTATTAAGGGGGAGGGACGTAGTCAATGTAATGTAAGGGCCTGCCAAGGCAAGTGCACTTGACCCTGGATGGAATGCAGATGTAACAAAGGTTACTTGACGTATGACCGTTGATCCACATGTATGTGTAAAACCCTGCCTACTGTGTAATATAGATCCCCCCTGCCCACCTGTTTACTTTTTACAGGCAGAGGGGTAGAGCCTACCCGTTGGACGGGTCTCCTATTGTATGGCTATCCATACGATAGGAGATACACACGTGACATCTGGAGGGTGCCCTTCTCTCCAGATACCCCACTTTGCGTGTGTAAGTAGGGTGTTGTACGGAAACAAATATGATATTGTTGCTAGTGTATTGTGTATTGTGTAGTTGTTGATAATTTTGTTCTGTGAAATAATTTGGGAATATTTTCCTGTAAATTAATTTTTTCATAGCTTTAGGATATAAACAGCACAACTGAAGCTTCTGTTCTATTGGTATCAGTGTGTAACCCTTTCAAACACATAACACAACCCTGCACTTGCAGAGTGAATATGGAGATGTAGCAGCAGAGAGCTTGCTGCTTTGTGGCTGTACACCACGTGCCGCTATTTACTTCCCATCCAGACATCCCGTTTACGTGCGCATGTGGACTGAACTTATCAAACCGTCCCAGTATGGTCCGCAAGATGTGCTACCATTTGATCTCCAATCTGGATCAGGGCCTCTATGTTTAGGTAGTAGAATAAATACCCCAGCCCCTCATTTCATGGCTATGAATTTATTTTAAAAAGCCTCGCCAGGGATAAGAGCACCTAGATGGCAAATCAGAAGTCTATTGCAGTAATAAGGATTTTGAGCTGGGTCCAGTCCTACTATACCGCTGAGCTTGGAACTTACTGCTGAATCCAGCCTTCCATACAGGTGATGTGGGAGGCCACTCCCCTCAGACGTATAAATTTATAATCCAGTCCCCCTATTTTAAAACTACTACACCATGCACACTTAGGGCCTGATTCACAACAAGGGATAGAATGGTACTTATGCAAGTCTGTTGCATATGTCCCCTTGACATGTGACATTGAACCAGATATTACATGTCTTAAATCCTTCTGTAGAAGGGACCGGCCCTTTAAATCCACATGCCTAAACCCCACCAGACAAGCAGGGTTAGGCATATAACTGAAGGCCGGGGAGGAGAGCATCAGTTCCGCTTGGATCTACATCGGTGCAGTGAAGTTCTTGTGGGTGTGCAACTCCCACCTCTTCCGTGCTGAAAAACAGATCTCACAGAGTTGCACAGAGATCTGAATCAGGCCCATAAAACGTGGGCTGTCGGAAGTCTGGATAGTACAAAGGGCAACTTGCAATCCCTCACTATACTATTTACATACCACCCCCTCCCACATACTGGAAGCACTTCCGGGTTCTGCGCTGCCATTGGAAATGATACGGGACATAATTCTGGATTTAGATCCATCATGGTAATGTTTGCTCTTTACCAAAAGAAGACATCTTCCCATCCTAGCAATCAGCCAACACACCCCATAATATTAGACCTGATCCAGATGAAGAAAAAAAAAAATTCCATACGTAGCCTCCGCATCAGTGGCTAGCATACAGAATTTCTGATTAACAGTACTGTATGCAGGAGCACTTACCCTGCTATCCTATGTGCAGACAGTGTATCCATGCCCTGGACCCTAACTGAAGTAATCCGAATGCAACTCACAGTCCTTACTGTACAATTTAAATGGCACAGCACATCCACCACGCGTATCTCCTCCGCATGATGGGTGGCCCGGCTGATGTCCACAACAAAAGCAACATCAGGCGGGTGCGTTTCGTTGCGGATGTAAAGGTACAGTGTGTGTTCGTTGCCTGCGTACATATTGCATATGTAAATCAGCTCTATCTGGCCAATTGTCATTGCTTAAGCATAAAATGGTCAAGTAGAAATTTCCCTGTGATAACTGCACTAATAAAGATGGCATTAATAAAAGGAAATAAGTACAACCATGTTACTTTTATATTTAGCTATTATATTGTTACATTTTGCCAGTATTATAGGTGGCCATATTTTTTAAAGTGCCATAAAAGTATTAATAGCTAAAAGGTAAATGCAAGCAACTGATGTCTGATAATAATAAAGAAAGTTGTTCTTAGTTGTAATAATTAAAAGGTCTATAAACGTCCTTCAAGGACAATACTGCTATATACCATCATTGATTGTCTCTGTAAATGTAGTTTGGTTCATGCTAAGTAGTGAACCTGAGAATGACAATTTCTCCCATTGATAAGATAACTGTAAAGTTGTTTTTATCTGTTAGTTTGCCCTACTTACCTTGATTGGTCGAGGAATGTCTGGCTTCTTCCATCTTAAGACAATCTGTCCAGCCACAGTAACACCATAGAATAGGTAATTGATGAAGCCGACATAATTGATTAGCGTATACATATCACTGGTAACAAGCATCAGTAGAGTGGAAAGGCACTATTGGGAAAGAAAAAGTGTCAGAGGATGACCATTGCTTTAGGCACATTGGGCCGTATGCAGAAAAGTAACTCAATCTACTTTACTTCTTGCAACGTAGATTGTGTATGCGCTCTGCATATGGCCCATTATGAGGGAATCGTCTTATGGTGGTCAGTTACCGTAAAAAGAAGTGCTGGTATTGGGGTACAGCGTTTAATGTGGATCATGGCCAAAACACTTGGAAGATGACCCTCTCTTGCACCTGCAAAAAACAACCTAACAAAAGAACAAAGTTACTTGGATTAATGCAAATATATAATAGTAATAATTACAATGAATGAAAAATCATTATATAGTTAACAGGAACATAACAGTGTGTGTAGGAGGATGTTTTTAGTGTAAACAAGTTAATCACAGGTCACATGTTTAATTTTTTTGCACATATTTTTTATTAATTGAGGTAGAGCATTATACTATGCTTTTTTCTTTGTTTAAGATTGGTGCTGTAACCAACTTTATATTGTAGCCCCCTTCCTATGCAAGCAGGACACACAATAGAGCGATTAATACTGCCAGCAGGAGGGGCCCGATAATCACATGGATTTACCACTAGGGAAAGGTCCCAATATCGGCGCCACACACAGATTTTGCTAGGAGCAATAATCCAAGTTAAGGAGGGAGGGGCTCCTCAGATTGGCTGAAGGCCCTAGCAGCCCATTGGTTGCATGGGCATTTTGTCAGTCTCTGCACTTATTGACTGCACGGGCCTCCTGTCAATCATGGCTGGAGTTCTTTGCAGCTTTCTAATTCACTGGCTAGCTGTGTGGCATCTCTATCTCCTGACTGGAGTTTCCCCGCTTGTCTGACTCTATAATTTCCAGCAAGTATGTAGGTAATATAGCAATAACAATTAATGAACCGGATCCGGCCTCGTTGGTGCGAGGGAAGTGATTAGTGGAGTGATTACAAAGATGTCTGCAATTAATGATCACCGTGCATCCGATAATTACAGATACGCACACATATAAATCAGAAGGCTGGATTCAGTCTAATGCCTTTAGTGAGTGCAGACAATTGGCATATACACTTTGATCACAGGCCTCTTGCAGCACAGATTTATATATGGGAGTGTGTGTGTGAGGTAATGAGTTTAACTCCAGGACAAGGCCTTATCTGTATGGAGTTTATATGTTCTCCTATGTCTGCCTGTGTTTCCTCAGGTACTCTTGGTTTTATCCTACACTATAAAAACATGTTGATAGGTTAATTGGCTGCTGACTGAAAAATAAACCCTAGTCTGTGTGGAATTTAGACTGTAAGCTATAATGTGACAAAAACTTTTAATATGATGGTGCTATATAAAAACCTGTCAAAAAATAATAAAAAAAAATTAAATACATACACCCACAGACACAATAATATAGCCTTACAGTGGTACTCACCTGGATGAGGTAAACAGTGATCCATTGACTCCACCAAAGGTGGACAGAGCCACAGATATTGGCATGATCCAGGCCATGACACCCAACAACTTCTCTCCAAATGTCTGGGAGTATAAAGTGTTCAAAGAATTAGATGAAGAAACAAGTCAGTGGAACATGTTACAATCTGTGGGGTCTATTCAAAATATGAGTTTCAAGATTTAAGTTTGCTCAGTTTAAGAAAAACCCATATCACTGGGCCTGTACCAAAGCGATACAGCATTTTTTTTCTTCCTAATCTGTTTAATGCAGTCACAGAGCCACCGTTTATGGCCAAGCGAGCATTAAGAACAATGGGGTAGATCCAGAACTACGTTTGCTGTACGTTTATTCCCGGAGCGTATTTTCGTGCGCGTAAATTCGTTACACTTCCCTCGGCACACCCCTTGCACGGACGTATTTTGTCAAGATACGCTTTCCTACCCTAACTTTATCCAACGTAACCACAGTCATACGCACACGTATGTATGGGCTGAACGAATTTACGAGGATAAGCACACCCATACTGTACACTTTAAATACAACCCCCGCCTACTTCACGTAATTCACACGTAATTTGGAGTAACGTAAAATTGGCACGCCCACACGTAAGTATTTACGTGACACATACGTGAATGGCCCATACGTTCACAATTACACTACGTTAATGTGCGTATGTTCTATGGTGCGCATGCGCAGTGCGTACAAAACAGTGATTTTACGTCTCCGCCACGCGTAAATTCGCTCCAAAGCGTAGTTCTGGATTAGGCCCAATGACATATTAAGAAACAATATTGCTGTAGTAAGAAGTACAAGACAATTTTTGTTTTGCTGCAGGATAATAAACAAACCTCGAATTAAATGGCAAAACATAGTGTATGATTTAAAAATACTCACCACAGCTACTGCATTAGAGGCCAGTAGTTCCTGAGGGGACATGGCTGTCACATAGGCAATGTTTGCAAAAACATATACAAAAGTGACAAGTGGGATGGATATGAAGATGGCACGTGGGAGGTTTCTGTTGGTAAAAAAAAATAATAATTAACCAAATTCTGCCACTAGATGGAGGCCTACACAAATGTATATAGTAGCGTGAACAATGAATGTCAAATAATGAAACAGTGACCATTTTTATTTACTTAAATCTGTAAAGAACTAGGACTGGATTCAAAAATCCGTATTTACTACGTGCGCGTTTTCATGCACGCATGTAGCAAGGCCACACCCATGACACTCCCCTTGTCCGGAGGTGGTTTCGGTGACTTACGCCTACATAGGGCACCCTTAACTCTATGTATGTACGTAAGCGTGTATGTTACTTATGTACGTGCGTATTTATCTAACCACATCCTAAAATGTCCATTTAAATGCTTCCCCCGCCCCTTTTACGTAACTTCTACCGCACGGATAAAAGCCACGCCCCTCCGTATGTATGTCCCTAAGTGCGATTCGCAAGTCCGTGCCTAAAGTACTAAGTAAATACTACATAACTTGCGTGGAAAAAGTTACTACACATGCGCAGTTAATCCGCTCCTAAAAATACGCACGCAATCCGCTAGGTGTTTTAAGCCATTTAACATGAGGTTTGTTCTGAAATGTTTATGTATGTTCTTGTGTGTAACAAAACATTGTAACAAAACTAGTCCCACAGACCCTCTAGTGTGGGGAATGGGACACTCAAGACATTCCAGAAGGACTGTTATAAGTCACTTATTGTATGTTATAGAAAGTATACAGTTGTCTGGATCTATGAGGTTGCTCTGTCATTTTCACACCATATTAGGGTTTGTTTGCTGAATGTGTGATTGGAGAAGTTATTATATATGTATGAAAATGGTTTGTAGGTGGGCTATAACTATAAGGAAGATTTAGTATACTACAATAGAAGTTATTTTGTTTATAGATAAGCAGAATTTAAGCTAGAAAAATGGCAATTTAAATACTTGCCATCAAGTTCTTATTACTATACCTGTAACATAATGGGCTTACCCATTATACACGTCCTTGGAATTAATTGCAATATGAAACACTTCCAATTGTCTACATTACTGAATATTTTCTTTATTTAAAGACGTCTTTGTTATCTCTAGACTGACAGATACCTCCTCCTCCACATGTGAACTGTGCATGTGAATCTGTTGTTTGTGTGATAAGGTATCCTTGGATTTCCTGTGAAGTGTTTGGTCACCATAGGAGTAAATGAATGGTCTAAACTCCAGCCTGCAAATGCTGTTGCTTCAGAGCTGTTGGCCTGACAATTTTCAATGGATTATTCTGCAGTGCCTTACTTATCAGCTCTGTAAAGGCTTTACTATTGTACATATTAGTAGCCTGATAGTATTATCCCATGGTTGCCTACTTTTGCAAATGAATATCAGGGAGATTGTGAGACCACTATCAAGGTGCAGCACTAAAGGGGTGTGTCCTGTACCACCAAAGAGGTGTGTCCTGTGAATAGCTCCACCCATAGGTGTGTCTAGCACTGCCAGGAAAACTATTTTACAATAAAAATGGCAGTATCAGTATTTATTATTAAATTGTCAGTGAATACTTTCAGTACTATCTTTATAGAAAAGATAAAAGTGACACTGCAGCTGAGTCTTTCATTACATCTTGGCCTCCATGAAATTGGCCATCTCCATAGACCTCCATGGATGAAATTAGAATCAGGGAGATTACCAAACACTTCAGGGAGTCAGGGAGATTACCCAATTTTCAGGGAGTCTCCCTGATATTCAGGGAGAGTTGGCAACTATGTATTATCCTAAATTGCATTCATATTAGAAGAGCAAGGCTAGAACAACTACACACCTCAACAATGTATATCCTCTAATTTCCTAACCAGTATCTTACATGTAAATACCATTTTGTAACTCAATGTAAAGCCACACAAATGTGTATTATTAGTGTTTCTAAGAGCCTGACTGTTTGTCTTACTTGTAAGGATTCACAAGTTCCTCTGTGACATAGTTTAGAAAGTTCCAGCCGCCATATGCAAAAGATCCTTGTAAAAACGCCAGAGCTATGAGGCCAATGTCTGGCTCCTGGAAATTTTCAAAAGCATTCTTAGGCTCCAGCCAGAAATACTCCCCTGGGAAGGAATAGATAAGATTAAGACTAGATAGACACACACACACACACACACACACACACACTTTGTATGCAGCAGCCAAGGAAACAATATGAATAGATTACATAAAGTACAAAAGCTATCAAGTCTGTTAAACTTCAAGGTGCTCTATGATTGTACCTCTGTTTTGTTAATAACATAGCTACCAACATACTTTTCTGTAGCTTATGTTTATGTCCATACTAATAACTGAATTTGGATACAAATAACACAAAGGTCTGCCTATCAGGGATACCAGATTTAGATGCTTAAAAGTATCTGAAAACCCTTATATTTCCAGGAGTTTTTGTTTAAAAACTGAAATATTCCAAGGAGATACAGTAAGAGCAGAGTCACGTCAACAAAGCCGAGTGAGCACAAATCCACAGCTAAGCCATGTTGGTCCCTTCTTGCAGGCTCTCATTACCATCCAAGAGTATTATTATTATTGTAATCATTATTAACATTTATAAGGCGTCACACACTATCTGCAGCATTGCATAAAGCCAATAGTTACATATACAACACAATTAACAAACAGGGTACAAGTTCAAATAAATAAGGAATACAATAAAAGGAGGCAGTGCTATTGGAAAAGGAAGATGAGTCTGCAGCATGCATGCAGTATGGATTGTAGAGGACTGAGCAGACGCAGGCCGGAGAAAAGAATGTTGCAGTTGTTTGAGACAGGAGATAACGAAACAGTGAACAAGCGTTTTAGTTGCATCTGCAGTTAAGAGGGGTCTGATGCGAGCTATGCTGTGGAGGTGAAAGTGACAGGACAGTGGGGGGGGGGGGGCAAAAGAAAGGGGCATGGATTAAAAGAAAGTGAGGAGTCAAGAATAACACTGGGGCGGGCTTGAGTGGAGCAGCAATAGTGCTCAGCTATCAGTTTATAATTACTGCTCAGCAATCACAACATCGGTGCTGAGCACTGTTTATAAACAACTTGAAGCAGCTTACACCACTGCCAATATTCTCTGCTAGCAGAGAGAGGAAGAGGGTGTGCACAAATCTGAGGCATTGGGACAGACTAGGTGTATAGCTAATGGCATCCGGTGACCATGCGGTGCAAGCACTATATAAGGGAGGTACAAGCTGCCCGTGACCTTATTATGAACGTAAGTTTTATACGTGCATTACATGGAATGTAAATTAACACTTACCTTTGCAGATCTGCACAAATCCCATTATAATGATCAGTCCCAAAGCAAGCAGCTTCCCAGCTGTAAATATGTCTTGAACCCGAGTGGCCCATCGTACACTGGCACAATTCACCCAGGTCAGCAGCACTAGGGAAGAGAAGAAACAGAGAGATAGACAAGATTAATGACAAATGAACTACTCTGCCCCATTGTGCGTAGTTAGGTCCATTAAGATGCACACCTATTTTCTGCTTTTTGCAAACTAGAAATACATTCACAATGCTAAAAAGTGCAAAATGTAATAAGAGTTGCATTGTGCAAAACAGTAAATGTCACAATGGGCTGGATCCAGACTTAAGTAAGTGCTTGAAATTAGTTATTACTGATCTAAACCATGTTGATTGCAGGGAGAGCCAAGTTAATTGTATTCTTTGCATGCAGGGATATATCTTTGAATTGCTGCATACAGATACTGACCAGCTTTACTATCACATTTATTTAGACTTGGGATAGGAAACATCACCTCTCAACTCTAATACTGTTTGCAACAGATGAAATATGACTCCCCTGCAATCAACATGGTTTAGCCCAGGAGTAACTAAGTTCAAGCACTTACTTAAGTCTGGATCCAGCCCAATGTAACAGTAAATGTTCAATGGTTAATTCATTACCTTTTATTATTACCTATTGTATTAAAATAACCTCCTTAATATTTTTTATTTCACTTTATATAGAATAAATCCAGCGTGAGCGTGTAAAGGCACATCAGGACAGTTTGTAATTGTGTGAAGCTTAAAAAAATGCTAGAAGCACTTCTCACTTAAGTGCAAAAAAAAGAGCATAGCATTATACTTCCTAAACCCACTAAGGGGCAATGAAAGGACAAGGTTTTTTTTTATTTGAACTGATTACCATAATGCGGCAAAGCAACACGATGTGATACTCACTGCATATTCAGTAATTTACTGCGAAGTCTCAGTAGAGTGTGATCACATAGAGTATTGATCTGCATACATCATACTGCGGCTTCATGAGAGCCAAGTCCAGTGACGTAATATAGACACACACACACACACACACACAGTTTGATGAACTAATGCTTTCTAATTAGCTTGAAAAAAGGGGTGGCAGTGTCCATCTTAGTAATCAGCTATGGCCTGCTTCCAGTACTCCTGTTAAGGCAGGCTAGAAATGCCACAAATGACGCAGGGGAGTTTTTATTGAAATGAAATGATGCAGCAGACGAGGGAACTTCCTGTGCCTCTTGCTCAAACTTGACACAGAAAGACAAATCCATCCAAATTGTTCTCTCATGCCTACACCCAAAGACATGTCCCTGCCGCATAGAGATAATAGTGACTGCAACATAATTATTCCTAGATAACAAGAAATGTATGAATTGAAAGGGATCAGTAAGTTTATGATAACATATGGAGGGTGTGTAAGAAATACTATGTAGTAGTAAGTGGCTGATAAACAACACACGCCTTCCCCATCATCACCCAGAACATTTTCAAAATGTAGAAAATTACAATAGCCATTGCTTCCTTTACTGTCCAAGAATGCAATTCTTTATGAGCACCTTATCCCCATAACGCAAGAGTTCTGCACACACTTAACAACATTGGACTACGAAGCACAATGGATTATTTATTGAGATCTCTATAAGTTGCTGTATATCTCTCAGGCTATTTGCCTATAGGCATAAATGAGTATTCATTCACTATACGATCAATCCTGAGTTCCTACTCATGGAACTCTGGATAGGGGTTACACAATGCTCATCCGCTTGTCATATATGCAGAATGTCAGAGGAAAGGCTACCTATCCGCCTGTGTTTGCTTCTGTGTTTCACAGATATTTCACGATATTGAAATGAGAAAGTTGGCGGTTCAGTGCTTTCGCTAGACACAGTAGCAACCTGGACTACTTGCGCTTCATCTAAACTCTTGCACCAGCTCAGGGGCTGGTGTAATTGTAAGAATGAGGACATTTTCATGCAGTAAATGGTCCTACTTCTACTACACATGTTACAAATATAACAGATTAAAATGCTAAATCCTTTTATTTTTGTAGAGACATTTCTGGTCATACACTACTGATATTTTTTAAGCCTGAATAGCAGCATGTTGTCTACACGGTATGTTCAAAAATAATTATTTACAAATAACACCTTTTAAAATATATTTTTTTTAAAAGGTGTTATTTGACTGTAAATTAAATATATAAAAAAAATAATTTGAAACCTGCAAACTTGTATAGACTTCTGTAGAGTCTCTGCACATACATTGCCATGTTTCAAACAAGTGCCCATTTTCAGGACGTCCAGAACTCTTTATTATAAAATCATTCCCACACATATATTTAAATTAGAAACATTAGACAGAACCTTAATTTTTTTTTGAAAACATTTTTTTTTACAATAAATTTCACAATCCTTATAAGTTGTGGACTGCCGCTTATTCGAATCAGGAATTACATAATACACATAAATATTTTTTAGGGCTCTAATGTGATTATAAACAAAAAAAACAAAAAAACACGTGTAACATGCAAATGACTATAGGCTGCTGTGAATACACCTCATAGCCTCTGCCTATACACATCTGTCTGCATGTTGCAAAAGTTGCAGCTCTGGATATGATGCATGCAGTGAGGGCACTTCAGATTTTCGCATCCGCTGCCCAAGACCTCTGGATCAGGGACCACATTCAGAGATGGAAAATAAGGGCCGGATCCAGACCTACGGCCCCCGTCGCTAGTACGGCGGCCGTAGCTGTAATGCGCATGCGCCGGGCAGATGTTGCCCGGCGTCACTATGGAGACGCCCGATCTACGATTGGGCGTCCATAGTAGCGCCGTAGGGACGCTGGAGGGGACGTATTCCAGCGTCCCTACGCTCACGTTCCTGCTGGTGGGCGGGGGGAGGCA